>JAEQML010063897.1:0-22611 GCA_016904865.1 Pissodes strobi
GCGCGCAAGCCCAGGACTCGTTAGGCGGGAGGACTCGGCGGATGGTTCCAAAAAAACGAACCTCACAGCGAATCAGAAGATATATTTTGCTGGTCCCGCCATCTTCAGGTTTTAACATAATTTACATCAAAATCTGATAATTTTGGCTTAGCCATCACATAATTTCATTTCATGCCAGCGGCAACACTGTTTCTGCTGTATGCCATCGGCCTCAGTGATGGTTTTGTCGCTGGGTTGGTCTGTCAATATGCCGATGATACGTCGGTTATGTTGGCAGACCCCACTGTTGGGGGATTGTCTAGGGGATGTTCGTGGATAGCGGATCAAATGCAGGGTTGGTGCCAGAACAATAATCATAAACTCAATGTGGAGAAAACTGGTTTAATACCATTTAATAAAACAAAACAACACGAATCGCTCTTGGTGAGATTGAATATCAAATCGATACCAGCAATCGATAACATCAAATTCTTGGGTGTCCATATCGACCCAACATTGAGCTGGAATTGTCACATTGATAATTTGACTCTTAAGTTGAGCCGATACTGTTTTCTTTTCCGCAAGCTTCGGGAGATACTGTCCAGAGATACCATAAGAACTTTTTATTTTGCCTGTGTTCAATCAATTATTAGCTATGGTATTCTGTTTTGGGGTGCTTCTGAAAGTACTATTAATACTTTCAAGGCACAGAAAAAGATCATAAGAGCAATTTACAGGTTACACCCGGGAACATCTGGTAAACCATTTTACTCTGAGCTTGGAGTACCTACAGTTCCATCTCTCAACTTTCAGTCTTTGGTTATTTTTGTAAGAAAGTATCCGCATTTTTTTCAAACTAACTCGGATAACTACACCTTGGAAATGTCAATGACAACCAGAGGTAGGGGTGATCTTCGCATCCCATTGCATAATTCAACTTTTTTTTGAAAAAGGACCCTACTACAGGCGAATAAAAGCATATAATATGCTACCTAATCATATTAAAGAAATAACCGATCTAAGAAGGTCCAAGTCCAAAGTGACAGAGTTCATCATGGGAAAATGCTTCTATACTCATTTAATTTTTAAATTCTTGTTTTAAAACTTGTTTTATTTTATTTTGTTTTACATATTCTCTAGGTATATGTTTATATTTAGATTTAGGTTTGTATATCTGTCTAGATTTTTGTGTATCTGTTAAAATCAGTATCTTGTTTTTTAATAAAATTATTTGTATTTAGCACTTTACAGCAGGTTACTTATGTATTCCACGCTTTTCATGTGACGTTGCTTTGTGATTATGAATATCATTTGGTTGGCAATAAAAGATATTATTATTATTATTATTATCTCGATTTGAATGCATGTCTAGATATAAAAACCCTAACACCCTAACCTAAAGAAAAAGTATAAATTGGGTAATACTGAGGAAAATATTTTTTTTTGCTGTCTAGTAGGAAAACTCAGTAGTTATCATACATATCGGTGGAATTTATTGAAAATATGTAGATTTACCGATAAATCGGTAAGGTTGGCAATACTTCGAGGTAAATTTAATTTCTTTACACTAGCCGTTTTGTCTCCCGCGCTAAATGAAAACCGTTGCAATCAAGTTTACAATTTGTCCGGTGTTGCCAGACTCCTGATATTAGAAACTCAGGAAAATATTATTGCGTTTTTCAAAATATGGCAACAATGGGACTTCTCAACCAAATACTCTTTTCAAAACTGATAGATATTTTCCGAAAATTACCGTAACTTTTGTGAACTTTTGCGGACTTTTTAAAATTTTGCGAACTTTTCGGAACTAATGCGAATTTTTGGAACTAATTTCAACTTTTAGAAATATCCAACCACTTTTTGGTCTTTTTTGGAACTTATCCTGAACTTTTCTTAATCTGTACAATAAACTTTTTTGTGGTTTACCCCTCGTAAAAATGTGAGAAAAAAACCTTAATAAATATTTCTTTGCTTTTTATTTATTTGCTTTAAATAAAAAGTATTTAGATTAAACAAAATTTCTTTAATTTAAATACTTGGGCGTGTTTGATTTTTCTTGGTTATTTCTTTGCCTTGTGATAGCAAGACTTTTTTCCATATTAAACACATATTTATTCGCTTTAAAGATTTACAGATACGAAACCTCTCCATTATTTAAAACAAATAAGGGTTGCTTTAAATTAAAGATTGTGAATATTTGATCAAATATCTCTCTTACAACTCGTAGCAGTTGCGCAGCCGCGTCGACGCTCTACGCTTCCCAGTCCCCGTCTCGGGCCCTTAGTTCAGTTTCATTTCTGTTGCCGTCCTATTGGGAAATTTTATCCACCCAATGTCGCTATTTTGTTAGTACTTGTGATGGAAAATACATTAATTAAGTAGGACTTGGGTCATTTGTGCCCCCCTTTCAAGGTAAGTTACATTTTTATTATATTACTTAGCTAGGTACCTAATCAATCGTTTGTAAATAAGAAGCGTTGTCTCATAATCAAAATGGCGTGAGTTTTACTAGTACCTAATTAAAAATTGTTTTCTGCTGTTACTACCTAGAGATGCAGATGAATTCACGCGATATACGCCTACAATAGCGTATAACAATTCGCTTAGGCAGTTTGGCGTACGATCTTGTTTGAGTATTTTTGCTTTTTACGTTGTACAAGTTCAATGGCGTCCTCTTCGTTCTTGTATGTACCTACATAATATAATATGAATTGATAGGTATTTCAAAGCCCTGTTTATTTAATCTGAATAAATAAATGGTTGATCCATGGAAGTACAGTTTTGAAGCAAATTGTTTTTTATTTCGATTAAATCTAATAGTATTTAAAAAAATATTATTTTTGTTAAATGGATGACATACTTTTAAACAATATAACAGGTTATTCAAATAGCCTCATGAACAACAAGTCAGAATTGTTTCGTTTCTATTATTTTTTGTTTTAGTTATTGTTGTTTTATTTTTAGATCAAAATATTGACGGCATCGAAGTTTTACGTAGCCTGATGGAAATCGATTTAATGTCGTTACTAACAATAAAATCGGTGACATCTTGTGCCATTTCTGTTCAATGCTCATTACACTGGATCTGGAGAGGTAGTTGTATGTCCTATTAGTTTAATTAAGTAAAATGTTACTATTTTTATATGATAAAATTTTTATGAACTTTAGAATTTTAGTATTTTTTATAAAAACTAGTGAGTTACCGTTAATATTAATAAGTAGTACAAACTTAACCCATAATATGTTTATGTTCCTATCTAGTATTTAGAAAAAAGATGTTTTTAGCTTATGATAATAGTTTTTTTCATTATAAAATGATTTAGCTTTCAAAACCAGTGATAAGCAGGGACAAAATAATCTGATTATATTTTTTATTTAAATTTTGGAAATACTCGTTTTGTTCTTTGTTTTTAATACCTTTGAATAAAAATGTTTCTTTGATATCCCTTTTTAACTTTTATTTTAGTTACTGTGTGCAACTGTTCCTGTCATGAATTTGGTAATTAAAAGTTAAGTGTTCTGACATACCATTTACAAATCGGTGGTTAGATAGGGTTCGGAATTTGGATTTTTTAGCATTTAAAAGAAAACTAAGACATATAGTTTATTTCAGCTAAAACGTGAAACCTAAATACGTCTTAATAATAATAACAGTGTTTTTTTTAAGCTACATATTGAAACATTGAACATCAAATAAAAATTATTTGATTCGAATAAGAGAAATTATTTCGTATAAATGCCCAAACCATTGGTTTAAATTACCGACCTATTTAATTCAAAATACAAAGTTTTTGGAACAAATATACCTCAGATTTCAATCAAAACACAATGGTTTTAGAACATATATATGTTATATTTGTTTCAAAAGCTGTGTGTTTTAATTTAAATAGGCCGGGTATTTAAACCAATGTTTTGGGTATTTGTTCGAAATAATTTCTCGTATTTGAATCAAAATTATTTTATTTGTTTTAAAGTTTTTATTGTTTGATGTGAACAACGATTATAAAATCATATTGTTTGATCGCAATAAATATTTATTTCGAACAAAGAAAAACTTAAAAATAAATCAAATAAATATTAATTTTTTTTCAAACAAATATTTGTTTGGCCATTATCAAACAAATATTTGCTTGAATAAACTCCATTTTTATTTGGATCAAATAAATTTTTTTTTCAGTGAACGGAGTGAGGCTGTTAATAGAGAGCAAGCCATGAAAAGTAACTTTTCCTCCAAATAAAATATGCTGTTTTTTCTTCAAATGTCGACAAATTAATGCAAAAACATCTCTTTTTAATAGTAATAATAATAATAATAATAATTATTAAAGATAAGTGGGTTCGCAAGGCGGCTTAGACCGGTGTCAGTGAATAGGCACAGGTTGTTGCTATAGTAATGTAACATAAAGCTGTCAGTGGACACTGTCAACAATAATTATTTTTTTCTATTTTGGTATCATAAAGAAGTCTTTTCGATACGCAAAGTAGTGTCGAAAAGAAGCTATTTTCGACATTACTTTTGTTGACTGGTTGCTGTGATATTATTAAATAATTGTTCAATGTCAAGGCTCGCTTACAAAAATTTCGACACCGTTTTGATTGGGATTCCTAATAATACAGACGTCAAAAGTGACAAGATGGCCGTCCAACTTTTGATCGCGACTTGATTAAATTAATGTTTTGCATTAAAAAAACGTGCAAAATAGAAAAAATAGTACAAAATACAAGTTTTAAAAGACATTTAGCGCACTCGCACGTTAGGAAACTCCCCGCAAGCGGGTCGTTTCCTAATTTCGTGCTCGTGCGATAAAATATGGTCTTTTAAAACTAGTATCTTAATATACTATTTTAAAATTGCGTCTTCGATTGCGTTTTAATTCCGTATTGATAAGCAGTTATTGAGTAAGTTCGATTAAATAATAACCAATTTGCTCCTAAATTAGTTATTTTTAGACATGTAGTGCACAAATTGAGTGATAAATACAAATTTTAGTTTAATAATTCTTGAGTTGTTGACGCTTGTTTTGTTGTTTGTTGGTATCTATGTTGCTATGGTAACACTTTTACCTCCGCCGGCGGAAAAGTGAAAAGTAAAGCTCCGGCGGAGGAAAAATGAAACTTCACGGCCGCGTACACAGTCGAGTAATGACGGATTTACGGACGTTTGAAGAAAAAAGTAATTTTCTACCAATGGAACGACCTCTGTTGGCGAATAGGCGTTGCGTCCGAGGTCGCACCTTTATCAGTTGTCAATGACGTATGATCAATTTCAGTTCATAATTCCACCACTTGAGATCTTGTTAAAGATCAGAACTAATTATTATGTACTTACCCTTTCAAAATCAAAATTAACAATGCAAAAATTTACCTTTTCAAAATCAAAATTAACAATGCAAAAATTAGCAAAAATGTAAGAAATAATTCTAAAACCTGACCGCTACATCAAATGTTATTTGATTCAATCATACGAAGGGTGTCAGAGATTCGCGTTTATGCATAGGGATCTAGAAAACCGTTAAGAAATATAGCTAGGTTTAAAAGGAGACTAAGTGGCGCAATTAGGTACTTATTTCCATGCAGTTGGGAAAAGCCGAAGTTGTAACGTTGTAAATGTTATTAAATACAGTACTGCGATTTTCTCCTTTTACTGGTCGATTTGTGTTATAGATACTCTCACTACTTTACTTCTCGCGACCCTACTTCCGGAGTACCAACCTGTTCGACAATATCCGTTTGAAACGCCACTCGATAGAGGTGGTATATATTCTTTTTTGAAAAAATTGATAGCCCTTCTCGCCTGAACACTCAAGGCGAGTAGACCGGTTAATTTGGGTTAGACCATTTGCCTTACCGGAATTCATCATTGCTAGTTTTGACCTTCAGGTCTAACTATGGTTAGCGAACCACGCGTCGAGTGCAATAATTCTGTTTCGGTATTGTGGATAAAACTCCCTTTTAGTGCATGTTGCCGAAGGTTCCAAACCCCAACATAACCGACTGAAACTTATCACCGCAGACAGGAGCAGATTACAAGAATTAATCAAGATCTAGAGAAAGTTAGAACTTGGGGCCGACAGGAATTTGGTCCAGTTCAATGCAGCAAAAAGCCAAGCAGCCAAGTTTACCAAGAAGGCCCTGAAATCATTATGGCAGGATCGACCGTTCCTTCATCCTTGTATTCCTTCAAATATTTCCATTAACTTTGATCGAAACCATTGCCTTCCAGGGACTGACCTCCCTGGAAGGCGTGAAATAGAGAGAAAATGGAAGAGAACATGGACAGAGTGTAAAGAGTGGGAAAGAGAAAGCTATGAGGAGTATAATGAGGGAAAGACGGAGGTTATGTTTGTAGAAAGAGGAGGAAAATTTCGGGAACCGGTTGTTAGAATGGACGGAAAAAGGATTGAGTGTAAAGAGTATGTGGACTTCCTAGGCTTGAGGATTGATAGGAAATTGAATTTTTGTTGAACATGTAGATGATGAGGATGAAAGCGGGTGAGTTGGCAATTCAATTGTGTGCGTTAGCGAGAAATGAACATGGAGTGAACAAGGACAAAGCGAGGATGATTTATGACATGGTGGTAAGCCCAGCGATTTCGTATGGGAGTGAGGTGTGGGGATTACGAGCGAATGACACGAGGGTGAAAAGGCAGCTGGATGCGACACAACGTATGTTTGGACTGATTGCAGCTAGAGCGTATCGGACAGTGGCGTGTGAGGGACTTCAGGTCATGAATGGGATGACGCCTTTTGACATAGAGGCGAGGGTCAGGTACGAGTTTAGGGAGCGGATAAGAAATGAAAGGGAGGAAAATGGAGTAAGAGAAAGCGATAAAGAATATCCACCGGAAAGATTGAGCAGGAGGAGTGAGGGAGACGGTGGGACGGGAGGAGGAGGTGAAAGTATAGGTGGATATGAGTGAAAAGGAGGGAGTAACGGGTATAGGATGGTTGTGGGTCAGGGTTAACGGGGAGGTAAGAATAGGAAATGGGAGGATTAGGAATGTTGGGGGAGTGCAAGGAGAGCTTTTTGGAGTTCATGTTGGATGCGATAGGAAGGGGACAGGAGTTGGGAAACTATAGGATCCTCACTGATTCGGATATGGTGGTGAGGATGATATATAACTGCAAGACGCGACATAAGTGGGTAAGAGATATACAATGTAGAATGAGAGAATTGGGGATGAATGGGTTCAGAGTGAATGTGGAATGGATGAGAATAACGCAAGGATGCATGAAAATCACGGATAGTGAGGCTAGGAGAGGCAGGACCGAGAGAAGAGAAATTGGAGGTGGCGCAGGGAGGAGTCTATTAGGGCTCAAGAATATCATGAGGGAGAAAAGAGGTAATAATGAGGATACGGCAAGATAGGTGGGATCACTGAAAAAAAAATTATTTGACCCAAATAAAAATGGAGTTTATTCAAGCAAATATTTTTTTGATAATGGCCAAACAAATATTTGTTTGGTTTTGAAAGCTAAAGAATTTTTATAATGAAAAAAACTATTATCATAAGCTAAAAATATCTTTTTTCTAAATACTAGATAGGAACATAAACATATTATGGGATAAGTTTGTACTATTTATTAATATTAACGGTAACTCACTAGTTTTTATAAAGAATACTAAAATTCTAGAGTTCATAAAAATGTTATCATATAAAAATAGTGAAAAGAAGTAACATTTTACTTAATTAAACTAATAGGACAAACAACTACCTCTCCAGATCCAGTGTAATGAGCATTGAACGGAAATGGCACAAGATGCCACCGGTTCCATTGTTAGTAACAACATTAAATCGATGTCCATCAGGCTACGTAAAACTTCGATGCCGTCAATATTTTGATCTAAAAATAAAACAACAATAACTAAAACAAAAAATAACAGAAACAAAACAATTATTTAAAGTAAAAGTATGTCATCCATTTAACAAAAATAATATATTTTTTTTAAATACTATTAGATTTAATCGAAATAAAAAACAATTTGCTTCAAAACTGTACTTCCATGGATCAACCATTTATTTATTCAGATTAAATAAATAGGGCTTTGAAATACCTATTATATTATGTAAGTACATACAAGAACGAAGAGGACGCCATTGAACTTGTACAACGTAAAAAGCAAAAATACTCAAACAAGATCGTACGCCAAACTGCCTAAGCGTACTGTTATACACTATTGTATTCGTATATCGCGAGAATTAATCTGCATTTCTAGGTAGTAACAGCAGAAAACAATTTTTTATTAGGTACTAGTAAAACTCACGCCATTTTGATTGTGAGAGAACGCTTCTTATTTACAAACGATTGATTATGTACCTAGCTAAGTAATATAACAAATATGTAACTTACCTACCTTGAAAGGAGGGCACAAATGACCCAAGTCGCACTTAATTAATGTATTTTCCATCACAAATACTAAAAAATAGCGACATTTGGTAGATACACTATAAAATTTCCCTATAGGACGGCAACAGAAATGAAACTGAACTAAGCGCCCGAGACGGGGACTGGGAAGCGTAGAGCGTCGACGCGGCTGCGCAACTGCTACGAGTTGTAAGAGAGATATTTAATCAAATATTCACAATCTTTAATTTAAAGCAACCCTTATTTGTTTTAAATAATGGATAGGTTTCGTATCTGTAAATCTTTAAAGCGAATAAATATGTGTTTAATATGGAAAAAAGTCTTGCTATCACAAGGCAAAGAAATAACCAAGAAAAATCAAACACGCCCAAGTATTTAAATTAAAGAAATTTTGTTTAATCTAAATAATTTTTATTTAAAGCAAATAAATAAAAAGCAAAGAAATATTTATTAAGGTTTTTTTCCCACATTTTTATCAGTGATGTGAGTGTGAAAGGGAGAGGTATGTATGAGGTGTGTAAGGAAGTTGGGTGTGAGAGATTGGATGTGGCCTTCAAAGCAAGCCAGTTGGTAACCGGCCATGGTAATATCGAGGAGTACCTTTGGAGGTTTAAATTGAGGGATACGAATGGGATGTGTGCGTGTGGTTTGGAGAGAGAGGATAGAATACTTGTGAGAGAGAGGTGTATGTTGAGAGAAAGGGTGGAGGAAAGGAATAGATTGAATCGAGAAGGCAAAATATGGGGAAACATCAGCCTAAGGATGAATGGGAAAATCTCGAGGGAGGACGTCGAGTTGGTAAATGAATGGGGTTGGGTTAGGGACACCGATATGGACGAGTAATGCACTCATGAGATATTAAGGTGTATTAATAATAAAGCAAATGTAAGTGGCTTTGTGGGGGTGTGAGGTAGTGGTAGGGTAGTTAGGTTAAGGATTCTATGTATTAGATGTAAGGTCTTTTTATTTTATGAATTGCGAAATGCTTATTTGTTCTTATATTATGTTAGGAATATTATGTGCTTGGGAATAAAAGAGGGTAAAAAAAAGATGGTCTTCTTCCCCGTTACCGACGTCCGTACCTGCCCTGGGGTCCTCGGATCGCAGAACAGGTGCGGGCCTTGGGGTGAAGCGGAGTTGGTTAGGGGGGAAGACTACAAGGGACAGGTTTGCGTGGCTTCTGGGTCATATTTACTTAGTTGATAATTCGATTATGCCTCAAAGGGGATTCGATAATTATGATAAGTTATACAAAATTAAATTATTATTGGACTCACTAACAGAAACCTTCAGAGAATTATACAAGCCTGATGAATCTATGATTCGATTCAAGGGGCTAAGTACTTTGACACAATTTATGCCACTAAAGACGATAAGGTCTGGAATCGCATCGATTGTTTGTCAATTCCAAATTTCTAGCAGAAAATTAAGTTTATTGCTGAAAAGGAGCTCATGTAGTGAAGGACTGATTTATCCATGGATTTGGTTGGGAAGGGCCATCATATTTACTTCGATAATTCGATTTTTTAACTCCGTGCAACTACAAAAAGACTTACAATATTATTTATGCACGTGGCACGTAAGGACTAACGAAAAAAGTCTTCCTATATTGACATGACAGCAGATAAAGATTTTGCCCAAAGCGGAGATTTGGATTGGCGCGTAAGCAAAGATGGGTTGGTATTTCTAAAATGAAAAGATAGAAAAATCGTGCATTTTCTAAGTAACTATCAGAACCCTTTGGAAATTTCTGGTACTAAGAAAAGAAAAAGATGGTAGTACAAAAGACGTCCCTTGTTCAAACCAATGTGAGAGATTACAACGCCCATACGAGCTATGTCGACAACATGGACATGTTAAAATCCATTTATGAGGTTGACCACAATTCCAAGAAGTGGTGGCACCGGATAATGTGGTACACTCAAGTGCATCAAATCTAAAAGTATTTAGATTATCTGTAGCCACAGGCCTAATTATTGGTGCTGGGCAACCAGCACGTTCTAAAGCTCAACCCAAAGTCACAAATCATTTCAAGTTTACAGTACCTTATTAGATAAGGTATGATCATTGTTTATATATGCCAGAATATTCAAAATTAAGGTGATGCACTCTTTGCAGCAACACTCGAGACTCTCATAGGACAAGATGGACATGCTCCATTATGTGTCTCAACGATAAAAAAAATTCCGGGAATACCATCAAAAGTAATGTACAAAAAAGATGTGATATTACAAATAAAGTTTTGATTTTTTTGTGTATTTTTTTTACATTACAGCATCCCTAGAAGTTACGGCGTGATCCAATATCCAAGTTCAAAACCAAATTTCGTAATTTAGAAAAATGGCAAAATATGCAGTATTATTTCAAGTCCCAACTATCATATTTGTTAGGAAAACCCGAGGGAAAAACTCAATTTTAAAAGGAAGGAAATTTCGGGAACAAAGGGTTAAATATGAAAAACAATGGAACCTCGAATGGATCACCATTCGCTGATTACATCTACACATCCTCATATCAGTTCCTGTATTAGGTTTTCATTCTTTATTTCAAAATGGCAACTTCCGGCGCTCGTTCTGGTGCATCCCATAGTTCAATAGCTAGAAATTTGTCATTTTCAGAAAGAGACAGAAAAGCCCAAATCTTTTCGTTCTGATAAAGCCGTTTAGATGTAACCGTGAAAGTAAGCCAAGTGTCCTTTTATCAATATTTGGTCCAATAATTAATGGTTTCCTTCAAAGAAATAAATGTATCTACTCTAGTGGTCGAAACACGACCGAGTTTATGTCTAGTCGGTTACATCATTCCACAGCCGCTAAAAAAAACAAACTCAGTTTCACCAGATTTGCTATCGCTTCATGTCGGAAACATTTCCAATAGTTCTTAGAATTTAGCGACTACCAGATTTTGTAATAGATAGATAGTTTATTCTTAATTCCTACAACAAAATAAAATTGTTGTTATTATTAAAAGAGCTCCCACCTGAAACAGCGGAGCATGTAACATGTACAATACAATAGTTTACATAATTAAAATTTCTAATATTTATGCGTTTTGCCAATATTACATTAATCTAAAAAACTTGCCCACCTAAAGAAACTTATTTAAAACTATGAGTTTTAGGGTTTTAATTAATTTTTTGGTTGATCCAAATAGAATTCTTCTAAGAAATAAAAAGCTCCCTTCAATAAGCACTCCTTCAGAATAGTTTTCATTCTTTCTTCCCACGATTCTGCTGAAAAGTGTACCATGGTTCGGCACGATTTTTCATTATTTCAAGATAATAATTTTTGTAGGCCCCATAGTATGTACATTATTTCTGGCATTATCATAACAATTACCAGTGAATATTTAATTTTCTTTCCCCGTTGTTTTCAGAACAATAAGTGTTGATTGCGTTTTAATTTAAATTGCAATTTAGCACATTATAATGAGTTTGCAGTGCATAAAAATTGACCAAAGATATTTCATTTAGGAAAGCAAATTTTTCAATGTTATACAACGCAATACTCAATGCTGATTTTTCATCAATGAACAATGCCCTTTCAGCTAATCAAACTTGCGAATTCTTTTACGAAATTTTGAATAGTATTTTTTTGAGCACTGTTCCATTTAAAATTGATTTTTTTTTATGGCAGTGGCACACACACTAAAGGGAGACCCTATGGCGCTCGACGAGCGGTGTGTGTGCGAAGATGTTGATTGACACGGCTCTTAAATATTTGTAAGTTGTAAGTAGTGGGAAACAGATGTCCTGGGAGTGAGTTCCACAGTGATGCCGTGCGCCAGACAAAGGTGTTCTTGTAAAGCGATGTTCTAGGTGTTTCCAGTTGTACGACGAACTGGTGCGCTCTTGCCGTCTGTCGTGACTGTCTGACAGGAGCTGCCAGGGGCGGGATGAGGCGGACCAAATCCTGGGAACATCTGCCGTGAAAGTATCTGTAAAACAGAGATATCTCGGCTACATGTCTGCGGTGTTTCAGACTATCTACATTCCGGATCAACTCCGGGTCGCCGACGAGACGCACAGCTCTCTTCTGAATGGAATCCAGCAGCTTTAGGGTGTGCTTTGGTGCGGCACCCCAGATATGTGAGCAATATTCTAAGCACGGTCTTATTTGCGCATTGTAGAGCAAGAGCAACTGCTGCGGTGTACAGAGTTTTTTGTTGCGAAATAGCGCACCAAGCTTCTGGGAGGCTGATTTTGCGATGTTAGCAACGTGGTCATGCCAGGACATATTGCTGTTGGCCGAGATACCCAGCAGTCCGATTGACGAGGATGAAGGAATGGTCGACCCTGCCATAATGATGTCAGGGCCCGCTGTATTGGCCCTCTTGGTAAACGTGGCTGCTTGGGTCTTTGCTGCATTGAACTGGACCAAATTTCGGTCGCCCCAAGTTTGAACTTTCTCCAGGTCTTGATTAATTGCTGTAATCTGCTCCTGTCTGCGGTGATGAGTCTCAGCCGCTGGTAAGGGTTTTTCTGATCTAAAGTGGGTACTGTCATCTGCAAAACTGTAAACAGGATTATTTGTTTCGGTCAGCAGGTCATTAATATAGATTAGGAACAGAGTTGGTGAAAGTATTGCGCTCTGAGGCACGCCCGCGTTGATGGTGAATGAGTCCGAGATGTGTCCATCGACTGCAACGTGCAGAGATCGGCTCTTAAGGAAACTGGCAATCCAGCTGCAGAGAGAGGCTGGCAGTCCGAAGGACGGCAGTTTGTTGAGCAGTCCGTCATGCCAAACTCTGTCGAATGCCTTTGAAATATCCAACGCAATCGCTCGAGACTCTCCGTAGTTCTCAATTGTCCTTCTCCATATATGAGTGACACAGGCCAATATATCTCCTGTCGATCTCTCTTTGCGAAAGCCGTATTGGTTATCGCTGAATATTTTGTTGTTCTCGAGGTACTTGAGTAGTTGCTGATTGACTACACGTTCCATGACTTTGGAGATTATTGGAAGCAAGGCAATTGGACGCTAGTTTGAGGGCGTGGTTTTCTTGCCTTTTTTTGGAACAGGTTGCACTCGAGCGACTTTCCAAGAAGATGGGCAAATCCCTTTTCCGTAAGACAGGGAAAAAAGCCTGGAAAAAACGGGTGTTAGTTCGTTGGCGCAGTTCTTTAACACGATGGCAGGTATTCCGTCCGGTCCTGATGCCTTTTGCGTATCTAGATTTTTAAGGATTTTACGAATATCACGGTGATGAAATTTGACTTCTGCCATGGTAGTGTTGATGTTCGATATGGTGGGGAGAGTCTTGCCTTGGGGGACGTCTAAGGTAGAGTGCGAAGAAAACATTTTAGCGAGCATGTTTGCTTTTTCCTTGGCTGTAGTCGCCGTGATGCCACGTTCGTCTGTTAAAGGTGGGAGAGACGTTTCTGTAAAGTTGTTACTTACTGCCTTTGCTACCGACCAGAAATTTCTGGAGCCACTGGGGCATTGCAAAAGTTTATGCCTGATCCTTTGATTGTGTTTGTCCTTAGTTTCGTCGATAACACGCTTGCATTCGTTTCTCGCTTCGACAAAATAATTGCGATTTTCAGCGGTCTGATTTTGCTGCCAGTACTTGTAGGCTTGCTGTTTCCTACCCACAGCTCTTTCGCATCTTCTGTCGAACCAGGGCTTTCCTTTTGATGGTAACTTGATGGAATTTGGGATGTATGCTTCCATTCCTGAGAAGATTACTTGCGTGATCTTTTCGCAGCAGACTGACGGATCGTCAGCGCCAAAGCAGACATCGAGCCAAGGAAAATCTAGGTAGAACTCCCTTAGATCGTCCCAGTTTGCAGAATTGTAATGCCAGATTTTGCGAGGCAATGGTGGATCCTTCTGTATCAGTGGCAATTCACAAACCGTTGTAACAAGTTTGTGGTCGGAAGTACCCGAGGAAGTACCTAATGGCGGACCTACTGTAACTGTGTACTGGTCAGGATTGGTGGTTAGAAACAAATCCAGGAGGGCGGCGAATTCGCCCCTCTCTGAGATTCGAGTTGGTTCGTCTACAATTTGAGTAAGCCCGCAGCTGATGGCGAATGCTTCAGCCTCTCTACCTTCGTTGTCGGTCTTGTTGTGATGTTTGAGCCAGTTGGTGTTGTGGGCATTAAAGTCTCCTAGAACGATTATTTCTGAACTGGGGCGATCAACCTGTATCGAGTCAAAAGTGGTAGCTAGTGTTGAAAAAAAGCTGGTAGGCTCTATCGCTCGGAAGGCGATAGAGACAACATATAAACTTGGTTAATCCCTCGGCGGTGAACTTGAGCCACATGACGTCAAGGTTGTTCGGTTCGAGTGTTTCCTCGCGGTGACATGAAAGGTCGCTTCGGACAAAAAGGCATATTCCGAACTTATGTCTAAATCGGGTATGCAAGTCGTAACCAGGATAGGGGTATTCATGGGCCATATCCCATGGCAACTCGGAATGGCGGGGGCGTCACTTCCCGTAATCAAACTGCTCCCACAAGTTTGACGTTCCTGCCCTCAATGGTATACATCCGATATTATTGCATTGATCAGAAATAAAGGAGCAGCTTTTGGGAATTATAAGAAATATTCTACAAAATATGATTACAATAATTTTTAAACCAATAGAACTGACCTAAAAGACCAAATAAAATTTGCGTATCAAAGATTTATAAAGGATGGGGATTTAGAATTTTCAACGCCCGAAGCTATCGTTGAAGCATTTTCAGCATGTTTTCAAAGTATTTATGCGGAACCTAGTAACTCCGTCGATGTTGGTCCTGATTCTCTGGGAAAGTGATTTACTCAACTAAATTTGTTGGTGGAGTCTGATTTTTTTTTAGCTACATACAAAATTAACTGCAGGTGTTGACTCCGTTCCGATCTTTGTTGTAAACTGTAAAGGATTGCATTCATCCCCTTTTCAAGCCACTTCTTCTTATATTTAACAAATCTATTGAAACTGGTACTTTTCCAAGTTATTGGAAAACCCCCAGAGTTACACGTGTTTTCAAGAAAGGCGATCCAACAGAACCACGAAATTACAAATCTATTTGAATTTTGTGCAACTTCTCTAAGCTTTTTGAGGCGTGCATTTTTCATGAAATTTATTCAGGATAAGATTATACAGAAAAAGTCGAGACACAAACTTAACGAGTCGTTCTCAAAATATTTGCTCTATGCTAGATGAGTTTGGTCAGGTTAACGTAACATATATGGATTTTCAGAAAGCGTTTGATCAAATAGACCACAACACACTTCTTTCTAAAATTGATGCCATGAGATTTTCGGATGAACTATGCAACACGATTTTCTTAATAATTAAAGCTAACCTAACACCGGAGAGTCGTGTATGCAATATCCCGATTCCTGGTGTGGAGTTCGTGAGCGCCTCCAGTTCTGCCAGCTAAATTGGAAATGCTCCGCTGGTATTATACGGGGTTATAAGGCTCGTTCTACTAAGCAAGAAAGCACAACCTTAATTTGCGGTTCAATCTATTGGCTTCTTGTTTTTTTTTTAATAACAAAATTGTTACAATGAAACTTAAAAACAAAGGAATAACCACAAAAAAAACTATTAAGTAATTAAGGGTACAATATGAGGATTGTACAGAGACCAATTCTGTTGATAAACTCGGTACTGTATGTCTTACACTCAAAAAAACTCTAAGCACTACTATCCGAAGTGATTACTTGGGTTTACTTAAAATTAATACCAATAATAAATGCAGTGATAATATTATCAGTCAATTACTGAAGCCACAGTAATTATGTTAATCGACAAGAGGGAAAAAATAATAACCTTAATAAAAACTATATTAGGCTCGGCAACAATAATTAGGTTATAAAAAAATAATCGGAACAATACCACGTTAGATCCGAAGGTCTGCTGCTAAAAAGGCTGCAAGCTCGCAGTTGAAGTAAAAGTGCCTCTGCCCTAAGGCGAAAGTGGGACTCCTCGGCTCAAAGTTGAAACCCTGTAAAGGCTTCTGGCTCCGGTAGTGAAACCTGTAGTGAAACCGGTTATGAAACCCTGTACTAAACCAATACTAATTAGACTAAGGCCCCTTACTTCAATGAAGAAATTATAGCCCCCTTGCATACATATTTATTATAAAACAAATCACCCAAGAAATGCAAAAGGTGCAAATAACTTGAGTATAAAAAGAGATAGGTATGAACCACCCCTAAATAATATAAACTTCCACATATGCTCAAAACTAAAGTTACATTATGAAAAAGTTCAGATATGATAAAATGAAAAAGGTAAAATATCCTATGGAATGCAATGCAACTGGTGGTCGATGTAAAAAAAAATTAACACAGAAAAAAGCAATTAAATCATTAAATTAGACAAAAAAACTTTAGTAATATTTACCTCTCTTGAGTTGGAGGGTTGCCTTGAGGATCAACTCCCTCGGTTTTATAAGGTGAGCTCGGAGAGCCTCTACAAATTAAGGAAATAACCTTTAGAGTCATGGCGACCATGTGCCAGCAGGCAGTAACAAATACATTCGAGAAAAATCTTACCTTGTGCAGTACTAAAATCCCGATAAATCGGTCGTGTCAAAACACAAATAGGGCTTAACCCAATATCCTCTAGAAAGGTAGTATAAAAAGCAATATTAAGCGCTGAGTCACCAACTACATTTCAGGACACACTTCCTGCCTCTTCAGTAGAAATTTCTAGAAGGCCGAGATGATCGGTTTCAATCAATTTACATTTGCAACTTCCAAGGAATTTAGAGGGAAAAAACGTCAGTAAAGGAAAAAACGGCAGTGCGAATAGCTCTTATCGAAATACGAGGAATACTTCTAAGATAGAACTAAGCATTGTCAATAGACAATAGGAAATATTCCTAAACAAAATAATAAACCTTTAAAAATCCGAATCGACAGCAACAATTAAGGGAAATATCCCATTACTAATTAATATTTAAGGATATCAATCATGCCACTTGAAAGATAGATATAAGTAGAAATCCCAAATCTCAAAGTCTACAGCTGTCGATAAGAAGGTGGAACCACAGAATAACCTCAAAATCTACTGAAACATAATAAAGGAAAACGAACCTTGACGGTTGAGAGAAAATTAAAGAAAAATAAGGGAAAACCACGGGAAAATATGTGAGGGAAACGCCCTAAATCTTTAGACCACTATGAGAAAAAACAACAATGAGCAATCTATGCAGAAATCAACAATTCTTAGAAGAAAATAAGCAACAGATACTAGTTTTTTACTATTGAAGAGAAAGAAAAATGTAATAACTAACAATTATTCTCGAATTAACAGGTAACTAAGAAAGCAGCAGCAGTATATCAAACCAAATCAATGACTCCAACAAGTTAAAGCCATATCAGCCCATTACGAGAGAAATATTCAAACCGAAACTAGTATATAGCTTTAACCGATCTAACGAGGATCAAACGCAGGTTATTAACTTAGTTCTTAAATACAGAACTGCAAGTAAACATATTTAGTGTAATATAAATAAGCAAAGGTAAACTAATGTCTCAATTATTCCTATTTTAGTTGTTTGATGAACCTAAGCGAGCCAATAGATTATCCGCTAAAATAAATACAGTCACAAAGTGCTGGAGGACAACATAAGAAAAATGATGATCACAATAGCTACTTATGGCCACAACAGTGCTATAAAACTTAATACATGTTATGTATTAAATATCGTATGTATAATTAATTAATATGAATAAATGCTGTAAATGGAAGTTCACTAAACTTATTGACAACATATCAAATAAATAAATTTATAATTAATTAACCGAAGAGGTTAATACTCAATAATTCTTACCACAAAATATAGAATCTTTTATTGCTAGATGCAGCATATAAAATAAAAGTTATAATCTATTATAGTGGCAAAATCAGACTGTTAAAACTAGTTGCTCTTGTACGGTCATATTTAAGTAGCGGTCGTCAATTTGTTGAAACTGATGGTTTTCGTTCTCAGAGTTACGAGATTTCTTCAGGTGTGCCACAGGAGTCTAATTTAGGTCTCCTCTTCTTTCTCATATTTATTGATGACCTTATAAAACCTATTAACTGCCCTAGACTCCAATTTGCTGACGACTTAAAGCTTTTTAAAAATACTTCTACTATCCATAATTGTATAGAATTGCAAGATCAGATAAATAAAACTAGCATGTGATGCAAGACTAACAAGTTTTATTTGAATATCTCAAAATGCTGCATATTAACTTACTCTCGAAAAAAGAATCCAATAGTGTTTGAATACGCAATTGATAATTATATTTTAACAAGATGTAGTGAGATCGGGGACTTGGAGATTGCAGACCGATATAAAGATAGTATAGCAGTTTTTACTTCACCTATATGGAGGTGCGACACACAGTGTTCGAAAATTGCTCGCATGGCACTATGTTCGTAGAAACATTCCTGACTGTAAGATCCTCTCTATTAAATATTGCTGTATCACCTCCTTGGTGCTCTTTACGGCAGTATAAGCTCCTCTTCTCGTTACCATCTAAGGAGTATACTTCACCTTCTTCACATGTCAACCAGTGTTCCCATTTAATACAAGGGCATATTGGTACTTCTTTAGGGTGTGTTCAAGTTCCAGGTTTTTTGTTCTGGCACTTTGTGTGTTAAGGTGGAGTATTCTAATGTAATCTTCTTGAGGATTGTTATCTAGTAGAAGCTGGGGTTAATCCATGTCCTTTGAAAGTTTCTCAGATTCGGACCCTTATATGCATTTACATTCCCTGTGCGACGAGATGTCTGGATTTGTGACAGTCCGGAACTATGAAGCCTTCACTCTTTAAGTAATCATCCCGACTTGAGGCATCACATCTTGTAATATTAGCACGTCATTAAGAAACACCGTGTATATTGACGGCTGCTAACGCAGTAAGTAATAAAGGGTATATCTATTACCGTTATAAATACGTCAGATTCACTGTTACGCTTCTAGGCCTTGAATTTTGAAATCAATAGCGATCCCGTTTCCCGTCGTATATTATAAGATATATAAATTCGAACTAATTCCTGAACACACAATGCAGCCTGATCAAATTACCCATTTTCGAGACGAGGAAACCAATAATCTATTAAGCCAACACCACAGATACGTACATAATCCATAACTTTTAATATCTTCAGTCACAGCCCTAATGTCGTGAATGCCTCTTCGACCGGAAGTGGCTATCGTCCAGCGCAGAGGGCCAATGCACTATCGTTTCCGGCCCGCCAGGCCCTCGTTTACGCCGAAAACAAAAACTAGTTCTGGAATGCACGTTATTTCGAAATTTACTGCAGACACCCATAATGATAATACAAGTGATGATCGGGTCGTAGAACCTTGTATGAATTTGTTTACGGGGGTGCATTTACGAGGGCAACTAGAAATCTTAACTAAGTATTGCAATTAATTTGACAAAATATATCCATCTATTACCACCAAAAGTGAACGTCGATTAGATATTAGATGTTACGTCAAAAGTTTCATGGCTGTTAATGTTGTTAAATAACGCAAAAATACACTATCAAAATGCGACATTCCGATGAATCCCAAAAATGTATGCTTAATGTAGTAAATTATTCTCAAAATTATTTAGGCAATTCAAAAAGCGTAAGACCTAGAAATTCCACAAAGCACATTATACAACCTATACCTAGAAGATCCAAATAGTGGAACGAATTTCGAATTTAGGAGGAATATATCTGGAAACGTTTCCCGGAGCAAAACTCGAATTACGCATTATTTAAGGGAAGTAATTTACAAAATGTACGCCCGAAAGGAACATATTACTTTAGAAACTATTTACCAGCAATTTATTGAAGAATCACCAGAAATTAAAGTCTCAAAAAGTTTTTTATATTTGAGAATTAAGAAAATGGGCTATAGCTTGAAAAAGCAGGACGGAAGAAAACATTTACTGAAAATTCCTGAAATCAGATTGAAGAGAATATTATTTTTCAATAAATATCAAGTTGCTAAAAAAAGAGTTTTTCTGGATGAGACATGGGTTTTTAAGAAAAGTGAGGACATAAGAATGTGCAAGATGGTAGCAAATACAGTAATTTTAAAAAAACTGGAAGTGGTATACATTACGCTCGACATTACGTTATTGTTCATGCCGGAAATAAAAATTGATTTGTAACAAGTGCATCCCTAATTTTTAAATGTAATAAGAAAACAGGTGATTATCACGATAATATGAATACCGTAAATTTTGAGAAACTTATTGCAAACTTCCGGATACCGAAACTTATCATAGTCGTCTGAAGATATTTCGAGAGAAAGCTGGAGCAAAAAACGTCTTTTAGAATGGCTTGGAAAGAAGTATATCCCTTTATCAAATAGTCTTTTTAGTCCCTAGGTATATAATATACTATTATGTACTTTATTAGCCTATTTATTGCCCTCGTAGGGAAATATAAATCTAAATCGAGTTCAGGTGTTCAGGATTTTTTTAAAGTAATGCAAGTGCCTTAGAAATCTGTGATAAACTTAAACCAGAAAAAAACTACCTTATAAATATCAAAACGAATACATAAATAAAAGACAACTCCGCTTGCATAAACTTTATTAATAAAATAGTGACGTCGCTTGCTAGAAAAACTTTGAACTAAGCCTCCCTCGAGAAGACATGCATTTAATATTAATGGGGTATAGTGTAAACTCTTAATTCATCTATAAACATAAGCACGCATTTTGTATACAGTCTAACCGTTGTTAAGTTTGTTTGTAAATAAACTTGTTATTGTTTTTATCAATGTGTCTCATTTATTATCACTTATCAACTTGACGTAGTGCGATCCTAAACTTGGGCTACTCTCCTGCACGCTAAATAAGGCGTGGCGTCACAAGTAAGAAATACAATTCGTGACAATATAGAATGGAAGGTGTATTCGTGACTGAATAGTTAGAGAAAAGCAATAAACTTTTGGGGATGCAGTCAAAAACAGGAACGGCCAGTTGAGTAAACTCTTTATTACTTAGTCATGCTTTCGAGGACAATTTCCCTCATCATCAAAAAAGGTATAAAAAACTCATTGCAGCAAGAACCACAATCAAAAAATTATATTTTTTCAACAGACCAATGTGAGTTACACAGAAGAAAACAACAAAGAACATCCTTATAGGAAAATTAAAAGTCTTTACATATAACAATTGTTTGGCATCAATCAGGCATTGTCGAGTTATGAAATGTATACAAATTTGAACATAGAAAATAAAATCAGTTAACATACACATTCTAAAAACAGGTGTTTCCTGACGCCTGACAGTTCTGACAGACAGATGACAGGTGGACAGGAACAGCTCTAGAAACAGACGTGATTGCAGGGAACTGCGAAGGAACGGAATAGAACCAGAGTGCGCGGAACACTGAAAAATTACACAGTCTGCGGAAATGATTATATTTATGCGGTAATTGAAGATGGCCCATCAAATCCCATCGTCCTCCCCCAGGCTGGAGAACACCAAAGTACAAAGTCTGGGGCCGATCAATGACAGTTTGTGACAAGAGGGGCTGCATTGTATTGGCTGGCAGGAACGTCAAACTGGTGAGAGCAGTTTGATTACGGGGAGTGACGCCCCCACCATTCCGAGTTGCCACGGGATGTGGTCCATCAAATCCCATCGTCCTCCTCCAGGCTGGAGAACACCAAAGTACAAAGTCTGGAGCTGATCACTGGGAAGTGATCCAACAAACCCCATTTTTACCCCTGTCAGACTAGGGACCGCCAAAGGAATGAGTCTGAGGCCGATGCTTCGAGTGAAAGCGGCCCTAGGTGGTAGATGCATAAGCCTACTCGCATCGTCCGGTGAAAGACCACCCCACCAGAATTGGGGAGCGCTAAGTGGTTTTCCCAAATCACGTTCCGCTTCCGCGCTGGTGATCCCGGGTTTCACAGTAGGAATATATGGACATGATGGTGCTTCCAGGATCAAAATATTCCGGAGGTAAACTCCCCGGCCATTCGGATCTCCGGGCGATGGGTGGCCCTGGGAGCCCTTCATTCCGCATTTCACAGACAGCAAAGATACCGAACCAATTTAGAATAGATTTCTGCAACATAAGAGGCCTAAATACAAACATAAATTCGGTACACCAACATCTACAAGCAAATAGACCACACATATTAGCCCTTACAGAAACACAAGTATGTTCTACAACAACAACAGTGAACTACCTCTATCCTGGTTACGACTTACATACCCGATTTAGATATAAGTTTGGAATATGCCTTTTTGTCCGACGCGACCTTTCATGTCACCGCGAGGAAACACTCGAACCGAACAACCTTGACGTCATG
>MU193649.1:3071-22609 GCA_016904865.1 Pissodes strobi
CACCGGCACCGTGTTATCGGCGTCAAGGCGATTGAGGTACAATAAACATATCCAACAATTCGGCCTTTATTATACCTTCCTTGGGATTACATACAGTCGGGCACCGTTGGAAATTCCCGGCGTCAACATTACTGTAATGTTACCCCAGGAAACTATTTAATTCAGCCGCAATAACCATTTTTAATTTAGTTTAAAAATTATTTTGACTTCTCTAAAATGCGATTATTTTTCAAATGAAATAAGTGACCTATGAATTTAATTTACTTTGAAATTATTTTTACGTTCTCTAAAATTCGATTATTTTTCAAATAAAAGAAGTGATCTATGAACAAACTAGCAGCGTAACGCCCTTTACCTTTAAAAGAAAATTAGTGAGACTATATCAAATTCTGTCGCGTATTTATAGGCTAAGTCCCCCTCATTCGATTTAGCCCTGCCAATCTCGCCCTTATTGCCAAGCAACATCGCCTTGCGTGTGGGCTTTTAAGTGTTTCTACCTAACTTTGGCCCTTTTTATGAACACCGTGCGTTTTGCATGATTTTAGCAGTTTTTAACACAGCCGATTTAAATATTTCTGAATTGCCAATGTATTTTGCTTTACCATATTACCTATAAATATTTATTCTTTTATGTTTTACCTTGCCGTAATAATATATATATTATCCTATAATCATTAATTAAATATATCAAATAATATCTAAACTATTGACCCCGGTTTGGTCCGTTTCAATAGCGTTAGAGATTTATGAAGCAAAATATTGTTCCTTAACTATATCGAAAAATTAGAACGATAATAAAAACATTTATTATTTCAATACCTATGATAAATTTCGTGAGGAAATATAGCGCATCAGTTACAGGTTACAGGGATCGACCAGTATTCTCCAGTCACTGGAACAGCTCTCGCGTTAGAAGAAAAGGAGGTGTTTCATGGAAACAATCGCGTATTTGTGATAATCTCACGAATATGATCTTTACATATATATTTTTTGCTTTCAGATGACGTAAATCATACATTTGGACCACTGGATGGGAGTATCTACGCAACAATAGGTAAAAAGCAGGAGTTATCTCCAGGAGCTGTCTCCAGCCCGTTGACCGTGTCTATGGACAGTGGAATCTCATCTGCAGGTAAAAATTGTTGTACAATAGTTACATGTGAATTTTATAATTTTGTTAATTAGTCAGCACTATTCAGTGCTTAAAATATTTCGTATTTGGGCCGCTTTAGTGCTAGTTCAGGAATACCCTTGGCTAAATTTGGCGTCACGTATTGGACAGATCCAATCGAGAAAAAATTGCTAGTTGATGCAAGACAAGTTATTGTGATCCAGATTATGTAGAAACATCATTGTCAATAATTGGCAGTGATAAAATGCCTTAAAACGCAGAGGGTTATAATAATGGCATTTTATCTATAACCATTTAGTAATAATATTTAGGATAATTACGATTTAGGATATTATGCTATGCATAATACAACGAGTGTAATAAATATAGTTACGCATAAAACAACAAGTGTAATTATGAATTCGTAATATTCAATATGAATACCTTATGTGTCAATTTTTTTATTAACGTAAATATTCAAATTTCGCTTTCTAGCTAAGTATTTTTTGTATTTAAGAATGGTTGCAGACAAAGCATAGTATGTGACTTACATATAATGAACCGTGATACACCCTGATGATTATGGCTTATTATATTATACGCTCGTTAAATAATATATTATTATGTGGTAGATATCTGTACTGAGTGGCCAGTTAAGAAAGGCACTCCACCATATTCAAAAAGTAATGGTCGTAAAGGGCTACGGTAAAAAAGTATGATTAAAGCAGTCAAGGGAAAATTTAAAACACTTTTTGCTCTATCTCTAAAAGGCAAGTGGTGGGGAGTGTTCGAACATATTCGGAGATAAATGTCAACAACTTCAAAAGGGCTGAACGGCTCATATACTATCGTTAATAATAAACTTGAAGTCATCGAAAAGGGATTTTTTTGGGCTATCAACTATATCTTGAATGGGCTGATTATGATTGCTTACCTCGCCGCTTGAGGGCGTTTCCGACATAACCACAAATAAAAGAGATAGTCTCAAGTAAATGCAGCGATATCATCTTTTTTAAAACGAAAGATAGCCAAATGAGAGCCTAATACGTCAGAAAAAAATAGTAAAATAGTAAATAATAACACTATTAAAACACTAAGAATATTTCTTTATAATGCAAGAAGTGTAATGCTGAGAAGTACCAAATTATTAAATAATAATGTATTAAAAACGGTTAGGTTTGAAATGACGCCCATCTTGTGCAATGCAGGAATTAATTTTCTGTCGTGTCAACACTCTTGTTTTAATTTCAGCTACTGAAGGGCTACGAACAGTATTTGTGATCTGCTGAATCATATTTTTCCTAGTAGTGGGCCGAATTATGTAAAGTAGATGTTTTAATCGGACCTATAAAAATAAACCTCCTCGTCTTATCCATTTTCAGAATAAGTTACAATTAAAAATTCCCAGATTCTCGCAGTGAAATGAGATGGGCACTCATCATGCTGGAACCCCATGTCACGACGCGTTTCGAGATGAACATCTTCCAAAGGCACTGGAAGTTCGGACAAATTTTGACTAAATGCTTTTGAAGAAGAAGCTGAATTCAAATAATCATCGATGATCTCTTGATAAATTAAATCATTTTGATGGGCCTTACATGAAATAACTTTTCTGCTGCTGCCCTCACATGAAATTATTTCTGTGATGAAAGTATTCACCATGTCCTCAAAAAACATACCATCAGGTTGTTCCCGACGCACAGTGTTGCATTCAATGGACAAAATTCAAAAATTTGCCAAAATTGATTTTCATATTTATGTGAATTAACAACTAATATAGTATCCAAAGTATGCCAAATATGCGACAAAAATCTCACATCGACACCATTTTGATCGAAGTAGACGATTACGTCGGTCGTCGCCGCCATAATAACATATTTTGTTATTTTCCTCTTAATAACTTCCTTAATACAAATAAAGAGTTTATTGTGGTTGTACTTGTTTTAGTAAATGGTAGATTAGAAATGGCGAATAGTTTTGAAGGTATGTATCTTGTTAATGTTGTTATTCTAGTGTTTTTACTAATCCTTATCATTTTATTTGCATTACTATTGAAAAATATCGATTAGTTTTAAAAATTATATATTAAAATATATCTGAGATCTTTTTTTCATAAATCTGTCTGACTTTAGACTTCACGTGTGATCGACGACACTAAGGACAAACACAATCAAAGGATCAGGAATAAACTTTTGCAATGTCCCAGTGGCTCCAGGAATTTCTGGTCGGTAGCAAAGGCAGTAAGTAACAACTTTACAAAAACGTCTCTCCCACCTTTGACGGACGAACGTGGCATCACGGCGACTACAGCCAAGGAAAAAGCAAACATGCTCGCTAAAATGTTTTCATCGCACTTTACCTTAGACGTCCCCCAAGGCAAGACTCTCCCCACCATATCGAACATCAACACTACCATGGCAGAAGTCAAGATTCATCACCATGATATTCGCAAAATCCTTAAAGAACTAGATACGCAAAAGGCATCAGGACCGGACGGAATACCTGCCATCGTGCTAAAGAAATGCGCCAACGAACTAACACCCGTTTCTTCCAGGCTTTTTTCTCTTTCTTACGGAAAAGGGATTTACCCATCCTCTTGGAAAGTTGCTCGAGTAGGACCTGTTCCAAAAAAGGCAAGAAAATCACGCGCTCAAACTATCGCCCAATTGCTTTGCTTCCAATAATCTCCAAAGTCATGGAACGTGTAGTCAACCAGCAACTACTCAAGTGCCTCGAGAACAACAGAATAATTAGCGATAATCAATACGGCTTTCGCAAAGAGAGATCGACATGAGATATATTGGCCTATGCCACTCATATATGGAGTACGGCAATTGAAAACTACGGAGAGTCTCGAGCGATTGCGTTGGATATTTCAAAGGCATTCGACAGAGTTTGGCATGACGGACTGCTCAACAAACTGCCGTTCTTCGGACTGCCGACTGGCCTCTCTGCAGCTGGCTGGCCAGTTTCCTTAAGAACCGATCCCTATACGTTGCAGTCGATGGACACATCTCGGACACATTCACCATCAACGCAGACGTGCCTCAGGGCGCAATACTTTCACCAACTCTGTTCCTCATCTATATAAATGACCTGCTGATCGAAACGAATAATCCTGTTTACAGTTTTGCAGATGACAGTACCCTTGTCTCCCACTTTAGATCAGAAAAACCCTTACCTGCGACTGAGACTCATCACCGCATACAGGAGCAGATTACAGCTATTAATCAAGACCTGGAGAAAGTTCAAACTTGGGGCGACCGAAATTTGGTCCAGTTCAATGCAGCAAAGACCCAAGCAGCAACGTTTACCAAGAGGGCCAATACAGCGGGCCCTGACATCATTATGGTAGGATCGACAATTCCTTCATCCTCGTCAATCGGATTGCTGGGTGTCTCGGTCAACAGCAATATGTCATGGCATGACCATGTTGCTAACATCGCAAAATCAGCCTCCCAGAAGCTTGGTGCGCTATTTCGCAACAAAAAACTCTATACACCGCAGCAGTTGCTCTTGCTGTACAAAGCGCAAATAAGACCGTGCTTAGAATATTGCTCACATATCTGGGGTGCCGCACCAAAGCACACCCTAAAGCTGCTGAATTCCATTCAGAAGAGAGCTGTGCGTCTCGTCGGCGACCCGGAGTTGACCCGGAATCTGAATAGTCTTGAACACTGCAGACATGTGGCCGAGATGTCTCTCTTTTACAGATACTTTCACGGCAGATGTTCCCAGGATTTGGCCCGCATCATCCCGCCCCTGGCAGCTCCTGTCAGACGGTCACGACGGACGGCGGGAGCGCACCAGTTCGTCGTAAAACTAGAAACACCTAGAACATCGCTTTACAAGAACTCCTTTGTCTGGCGCACTGCATCACTGTGGAACTCACTTCCAGGACATCTGTTCTAAATACAACCTACAACTATTCAAGAACCGTGTCAATCAACATCTTCGCACACACACCGCTCATCGAGCGCCATAGGATCTCCCTTTAGTGTGCCATAAAAAAAAACTAAAATAGAAATATTGTTTGCCGCTTATTGCCGCTTTTCTTTTAATTAATAATATTATATACAGTGTGGCCCAAATTGGGTATACATGTATGGGTATCTTGGAAACTATAAGAGATAGAAAATCGGTTAAATGGGGAAAGTTTTAGGTCATTTAATTCCCAATTCAATGCCGTTTTGATAACGATTTGATCTTTTTTCGTTTTTCAGATAATTTGAAAAAATCAAAAAGTTGTATTTTCGAAAAAGCGCTGTATTTTTTTTATTTAAAGATATTTTTAAAATCTGTAAAAACATTGTTAGGACAACTTTTTATGCTCGATGCACCCATGTATTCAGTTTTTAGTTCTGACGTTTTGGTTATGAGAAACCAGCATCAACTTCTTTTTTTCTTATGGCGGCCATTTTGTTTTTTAGCACATTTAAAAAGAACTTTTTTTTCCCTTTCTTGTGATATAACACTTCATAAAAATATTTTAATTTTATATCAGAAAACGGCAAATTTAATTTTTAGCTGGGTTGGCCATGACTGCGGATGCCATTTGCGGTACAAAACAAATATTGCTAGTGTTTCATAGTTATTTTACTGAAAAATATACGAAACTTGATCAGACAAACATCGAATTTAACTTTTCATTTTTAGTAATTTTTGTTTTTATTAATATTTGTTAAAAGGTAAGTTTAATATTAGCTGCCCTGCCAAACATCATTAAAAAAATATCAATATGTTAAGAATGTTATATTAAATGCAATAGGAATACAAGTGTAGCACCGCCAGTTATTTGGAACTCAATCCTGACAGTCAACACTCAAGACTCAAGCCTTAAGACAAGTCTGTTATGAACCTATGAAATTATAGAAGCCTTGGGAAGCCATGTGACCAAAGGACAAAATAATATTGAAACAATATTGAGTTGGCTTTAGCAACAGTTGCTACGGAGGGCGGTTGCCGTACAAAACAATATTTGCTATTAATTTCCAAACTATCGTTCTAAATATAGTTATCTGTTTCTGTTCATAACTTCTTACTTTACAACTTACTACTATTAACATACCCAAACTAACTAATCTAACCACGCGAAACCGGCTAGACCCCACCACCTGGTCCCGCTCGAGGACCCAGCCACCGCCGATGCATACGCATACACAGTTGTTCACGGTATTTGACGGTACAAAGTACAAAGTTTACAGAATATGCAGGTATCTGTCGCACGCTTGTGATCTCAATGCATTAAAGTTTCGACAGTGAGTGAGGCAACTTATATTTATTCTGTAAACTTTGCCCAAAGATTACACCGAGGGGTGTAATATCCGGGGACCTAGCTGGCCAATTTACAGGACCCCGGTTTGATATAACATTATTTAATTGTAAATGAATGGTCCTATAGGTTATTTATCTAAAAACAAATTATACTATTTGACTTTGTAAATATTTTGCGGACTGTGTAGACTTACCGTACACACCACACCAGACATTAAACCCAAATCTTACTTGTGGCCTACGTTCTGCCACTTGGTGAGGATTATCAGTGGCCCAAAAATGGATATTCACCATAATGAATGCTCCGCAGTTGCTGAAAAACGTTTCGTCGGTCCAAATAATCTTCATACTGAAATTGGGGTTTTCTTGACATTGGTTTACAAACCAGTTTGAAAATCATAATCGCCTTGGGTCTGTTTCCTTTAAAACTTGAACAATAGTAGGTTTATAAGGACGATATTTGTTTTCTTTAAAGACTGCTTGGATAGTAATTCTTGGTATAAGTATTTCCCTCGTACGTACTCTCGTCGACGACGTCGTCGGGTTCGCATTAAAATATCTTTAATGTCATCGTCACGAGCTTGATTGTCCTTCTGATATTTCTTTGGCGTTGGTACTTCAAAGCTTCCATAATTTTTTAAGTTCAGGTCAAGCCTCGCGAATAGTCTTGGCTGTTGCCTCTCAGGATACAGGTCCAAACAGTCGGCGCGGCGGTGGCAAGATTTCTATTTCTATTACATTTAATATAACATTCTAATATGTCATATTTTTCTTCACTGGCATATCGCGTGGCCATATTTAGAATTCAAAATTTATGAAAATTTAAACAAAAACTACCAAATAGAGTTTTGACTGAATAATGTCACTTTTCACTAAAATTACATAAATGCTGCTGCATCACCATAGCAACACTATCATTTATTACGGCAAATGCCCTCCGCAGTCATGGCCAACTCAGTTAAAAATTAACTTTGTCGTTTGTTGACATAAAAATAAAATATTTTTATAAAGTGTTATACATCATAAGAAAGGAAAAAATATGTTCTTTTTAAATGTGCTAAAAAACAAAATGACCGCCATAAGAAAAAACGAAGTTGATGATGGCTTCTCAGAACCGAAACGTCAGAACTAAAAACTGATTACATGGGTGCATCGAGCGTAAAAAGTTGTACTAACAATGTTTTTACAGATTTTGAAAATATGTTTAAATAAAAAAAAGTACAGCGCTTTTTCGAAAATACAACTTTTTGATTTTTTCAAAATATCTCAAAAACAAAAAGAGAGAAAATCGTTATCAAAATGGCGTTGAATTGGGAATTGAATGGCCTACAACTTTCGCCATTTAACCATTTTTCTATCTCATGTAGTTTAGAAGATACCCATACATGTATACCCAATTTGGGCCACACTGTATGAATCTCCTGAAATTCAACGCAAAGGTTTGTACAATGAATGGGTTGGCAGTAGTAAAGACCAAAAAATGTTCCAATGTTATGGTAAAAGAAACAAAAACAAGTGATAATCAAAAAGGTAGCAAACAAAAATAAAAAAAGTTGATACTCTATCTATAATAATAATTCCAAGAAACTTCTCCATTTTCTGTTTGTTTTTAGCTCACTTTTCAAATAAAGTCGATATAAGGCAAAGTCACTCATTTGCATGACATTTGATATTGACCATCCATATAACCTACCGACTTCACTGAATTTTTTTTTGGCCTCCCTTAAGGTGTAATTTTTTCCAGCTATATTTGTTTAGCGTTTTTAAATTCTAGGCACATAATTTAAACACCACATTTAGTTTCGTATTCTGCAAACCCATTAATCGCCCAGCAAAGATCTTTTCACCAAGACTATTGCAAGACCCTGTATGACAAAGAATCTTCAACTCTTATTAATATTTAGGTAGTTCGGGTTAGTCTGGAAATTAATTATGCATTTTTGAGGTTAGTTTAGCATAATTTATAATTTGTTATTAATTTTTAAGATTAAGAATTTTCAAGACTGTGTATAAAAACGAACGACACTTACTGTGTTATAATATTAAATATGTATGTATTTAAAGGTAAATTTAACATAATAAAGTTAGGTATTGTCAATTTTTATAATTGAGACTATTTTTGTCCATTGTTCCCTATCTTGTGCAACACTGTGCGACGGCTAGTTGGCTAAAATATCTTCTGTAATTAGATGACAGTAGCGAACTACAGTTTGTACTGAGGAGATAAAAATTTTCTTGGACGGCACCGGCGCACGTACTATGTTTGAAACATTTCCCACTTTGCCCAGCAATACAATCCCACGTTCATATCTATTATGTACAACAATGATAACTTTCCGACATTACTAATCTCTTGTTAGGTACTAAATTAGATCGAAATGCATGGACCCATTCAGTTTTTCGTTTGTAGAAATCACTCACGTATTTTAAGAGTTTTGCATATTATTTTCCTATTAAATTATCTTCTATTAAAGTAGACTGCTCATCTTCAATCTCCTCTTCCATTTTATAATATAGAATTTGTTTAAAACTTTTTCATTATATCAGGTTTATAACTTTTTTCGATGTTGTCAGCATTCCATGGCCCAAGATAGCTTGTCAGACATGCAGAGCAGCAATGTAAATTTAGGAAATACAATAGATAAACCATTTCTCTTTGCCTTCGAATCATCAGTCATTATTACCGACGGAAAACTTTTTTGCCGAAGCCATCACTACCCAAGGCTCTTCTAAGCAAAGTAAATGCAAATGAATTAAGGAAGAGTTAAAAATTTTAATTAAAGGATTTTATTTTTAAATTGTTTTATTGTTGCCTCAGTTTGTCCAGTATGCAAAATGACGGATAAAGGAATAGCTCCGATTTTATGAGCAGCAGATAAAAATGTTGTACCTGAATTCATTTGACCATTTGAGCAATTACTATCGATAAATACCATTTTTTGAGCAAATTTACGTTCGTGACTGTTGCAGATTCGATCTTGGTTGATTTTCTAAACAAACAGAGACTGCACATAGGCAGTATAAATTACTATAGCGGCTAGGTCTAAAGTGAATTTGAAAATAAAACAAAAATCTTTAGCATTATATAAATATTTTAATATGTGATTTTACTTGAAAACAACTTATAGCCCGTAACTAAACAAATATGAACATTTAAAGTATGTATTGTTATTCTGACAGTGCTAGAATATACACAATTTCTGTCAGTGCTAGGGATCGACTTCACACAATATCAGAATAATAATACTTATAAAGACTAAAGAACTGCCTAAACAATTAACAAAATATGACGTATACGGTTATAACCTTGCAGATAAACACAGATAAATAAATGTTTGTTAAAGTTTCTACGGGACCACTCAGTGTGAGCTTTATTAACTGAGATAACGCTGAGGTGAAATACAGTAATATACAAGTAATAATAAAAGGATAAATATTACCTTAATGTCCACAATATGCTACTATGATGTACCGTGCGTTCAATTTATCTTTATAACATTTTGATTCGCTGTACATTTTTTGTTTTTAAAGATATCAAGGTAAACAAAAAACAAAATGTAGGGTTGGTGGCCAAGGTTTTTTCTAAGTTACATATAAAACAAAACACTACCAATTTTCTGACATATAAGCCTACTTTATATTTTTTTAAATGGAACACCCTGTATATTTCTACATTTTTGGATTCTCTTGAAAAATCTAAACATATTTTGTGTATAATATTCTATACCTATCTTTAGTTGTTTACCAAATATTGACAGTTGAAAGTCGGGTATTTTGACACTTTGATGGGCTCTAAAATCTGAACCGCACAATATCAAAGAAAACGGTTTGCACATTACCATCTTAAGTTTTCATAAACTATCGAATGACAATATCTTCGAATTTAACCCGCTGATAAAATTAACCGGAACTTTTAAACCTCCGGTTGAATTCAAATAGTAGAGTGCTACTTATAACTTATTTTGCCTTGTGTGGGCACCTCGGGGTTACAAGCTGAAATTTTTGTCAATTGGTTCGCAATTTGTTTTATTATCAAAAATATTGGTAAATCCCTCACTATAGTTGCGAACTTGAAAATCGTTTTATGAGAGTGCTCTAATTTCGTTAACTTTTTTTTTTATTAAAAACAGAGTGGATAAATATATTCCGCTGTTGTGGATGTAAATGTATTTATTGCTTGTGGGTGCAAAAAGGTAAATTATTATTAGATTAAATAGGTACATAATAAAACTTAAACAAATAATTTTTTATTAGATTGTATGGAAGCAAAGCTTGTACAGGGTGTCCGGTTATAAATGTAACCCCCCTTTAACTTTTTTATTTGCCCTCGTATAAAAAAATGTTAAATACAAAAGTCGTAAGGATTTTCATACAGTTTTCTGCGGTGTTACTAGAAAAACAATTGAACATCGAAATTCTACTGTACAGATTGAATTAATGTTTTTTTAATGGGACACCCTATATATTCTTCTGTATATCGATAGAGCTCTTTAAGGCGAGTTCAGTAATATAAGGTTTGTTGGGTCTAGCTATAATAGTTACCACGTAAATTGCAAGAATGTCGGGTCACTGATTATTACTGAACCCCTCTCCTAAATTATTTATTTGGTGAGCTAGAAAAAAAAATCTTCCTTCAGAAGCTTTTCTGATGTTCAATTGTTCAATTGTTTTTCTATTACCACCACAGAAAAATTTCTGAAGGAACCTACAACTTTTGTATACAACATTTTTTTCTAGCACCAAATAAAGAATTTAGGAGAGGGGTTCAGTAATAATCAGATACCCGACATTCTTGCAATTTACGTGGTAACTATTATAGCTAGCCCCAACAAACCTTATATTACTGAACTCGTCTTAAAGAGCTCTACCGATATCCGGAAGAATATACAGGGTGTCCCATTTAAAAAAACATTAATTTAATTTGCACAGTAGAATTTCGATGTTTAATTGTTTTTCTAGTAGCACCGCAGAAAACTATATGAAGATCCTTACAACTTTTGTACTTAACATTTTTTTATACGAGGGTAAATAAAAAAGTTAAACATTTATAACCGGACACCCTGTACAAGCTTTAAAGCATAAATAATAAAGAATGCGAGGTGACTACAAAAATGAGTATATTTCAATCAGATTTTGCCCAGGTTCGAAGGGAGATATTTCAATTTTTTGATTTATTTTGCCGTAAGGGCCAACGTAATCTGCATATTTCAAGCAATGATAAAAAATATAATTCGAACAAAAATGTAGATGAATTTTATATGAAAACATTTATAAATTAATGATTATATATGTTCATATAATAATCTCGATTTTTAGGTATACTGCCCTTTTATCCGTTCTAATTTTTGACTACCTTCGGATTTTGAATTAATATAATAAAACCTTCATTCTGTGAAAATTTCAGCGTGTAACCCTGAGGTGCCCACAGAAGTCATATATAGAAGGCTTTTACTGCGTTGGGCACTCTACTAAAAGTTACTATCATTCTTTAGCTTATGAAAACCCAAGATAGAAATGTGCAAACCGTTTTCTTTGATCTCGTGCGGTTTTGATTTTAGTGTCAAAATGCCCGACTTTCAACTGTCAATATTTCGTAAACAGCTTAAGATAGGTATACGATATTATGCACGAAATGTGTTTAGATTTCTCTAGAAAGCCCAAAAATGTAATAATATACAAGTTGTTCCATTTAAAAAAATATAAAGTAGTGTCAGAAAATTGTTAGTGTTTTGTTTCTGTTTTGTTATCTGTAACTTAGAAAAAGAAACTTGGCCACCAACCCTACATTTTATTTTTTTGTTTACCTTGATATATTTAAAAACAAAAAAGTTACAGCGAATCAAAATGTTATCAAGATAAATTGAACGCACGGTACACTATATCCACTAATAATTATTGACGAGCAACGTTCAATAGTTGAGCAGTTTATCTTCATATACAGGGGAAAATCATTTAAAAATACATACTAAGTATCTCCTTAGCTTCTATATTCCATGCACTTCAGCTTCTTGCAAATAAGGATGACTCAAGTTTGAGTGAATTGAGGATATGCAGTAATATACATATATAACTTCTGTTGGTAGCGCAATGGCATCGAGGGTATATTTTACCTTGCAAAGTAATTTGCACTGGAACACATCACATTTTATGAGTGTGTAAGAGAAAACTTCAATTTGAGAAGAGAGCATGACAGGGATGCTTTTGTAGAAATGCACTTTTAATACACGCATACAATAGTATATTATGATATAAGTGTATAAGAGGGCCTTTAAAGCACGCGCGACATATTTCAAAACACGACGCGCAGCGGAGTGTTTTGTAAGTCGCAAGGGCTTTAAAGGCCTCTTATACACGTATATCATACGCTATTTTTTATTACGAATGCATCATAATCTCAAAAATGTTCTAAATATTAAACTTAAGAGATATATTGACGAATATATTAATTTGTCACATTTGACAAGATCAAATGTTTCTATGGCAACCTTTGAAAAAGTAGGGGCACCATAAACATCATTTTATGCACGCTACAGCGTGCGATAATCGTTGATTATGATGCATGCGTAATAAAAAATGTATTATAAAACACGCTAAGCTGGGAACGCATAGGCTACACTCCAAGAATGGAAATAGCACTTATGGGAAACTTTATATTATAATAAAGCAGAGAGAGAGTATTGGCCGAATGCCACAGGGAACGCTTACTATAGCGACTTACTTGTGAGAGAGTCAGGGAATAAGTCTCCGAGTGCCACGGAGAGCACGTACTATCGCGACTTACTTGGATGAGTGTTGGGGCACAAGTGTCTTCACGCGTTTTCCCTTGGCGCGTGAACTTATCCCCACTACTGAAATATCCCTTATGTAGAGGGCAAATAATGTAAATATAGATAAGTTATAGAAAACTTAATATCACAGTTGTCTAAATAAAAATTATGAATTTTAACACAAAACTGGTCGAAATCTGCTGACTAGTTTTCATAAAATTCGATTATTATAGATCCGAATATTAGGGACCCTAAAATTATAAAATATCCCAGATTGGCTGTTTCCGGTAGTCGCTTTATGAAAAAACTGGATTGTCCGGATGCGTTCTGCTCGTAACTAAACCTGACTTGTGTTTCGAAATATCTGGATTGTATAATTCGAAGCAGTTCTGCTTTTAGCTATCTAGCTAAACTGATGGAGATGGATAAGCGTTGTGACAAAAGATAGCGCTAAGGGTGTCGCCGAGAGTTTTCAAGCGGTAGTCTTTAGAATGAGATGCACAGTGACGTGGAATATTAATATAATATGAATTAAACCGCTAGATTTGAAAATATGTTCAAATAGTTTTTGAAATGTGAGCTCTTATCATAATTGGCGTTAATACTATCATTATTAGCGGGTCTTGATTAATTTAAGTTTTTATTCCCATATCTCTATATTTATTACACTTTCCTTTCAAAATGTCGTAGTCTCTTCTCTAAAATTAAATAGGCTGACAATTATTGTCAATATGTGTTACTAAGTGTTTTGTACTTACCGACATTTGCTAAGGAAACTATAAATTTGCTTGTCACTAAGATTAATTGTGAGGGTTTGATAAAATTTGAATAAAATTTTAGTTTTCCTTCATATTTTCCTGCTCTAATGTCATTTGATGATAATTTTTAACACAAGAAGGGGTGATACGTTGATTGAAATAGGCCCAAAACACTTGTCTCGTTTCATTGATTGCACGAAGATAGTTAAATGCTTCAACAACTTTTATTTTGTGACTGTGTTTAAATTCGATCTAGAAACATTATTTTTTATTAAACTAAGAACATGCCCACCATTATTATTCTAGAATGAATCAGTATAGTTTGCACCCTCTCGCTTTGAACCAGTTTAGAAAAAGAAATATGTGTCTCACCTTTATAAGCACACAACTGAAGTGAAACTTCTGAAAGGGATATTAGGAATTGAGTTTCTTTTTTGAAGTTTTTCCCTCAACTTTGCTCCCGGTCTCGGCCATTTTTTTTATTTATTTTTTTGCTTTTTTTTAAATATTTTTTTCTTCATAACACATTTTTTCTTTCTATTTTTGCCATCCCCGACCTCGTAGCTCAACTCCTTCGAAGTTTTCACGCCGAAAACAGCGTGTCTAACTTTTTTCATTTCGTTTTATAACACTTTTATTAACTTTACGAAAAATTCTTTAGTTTTTTTTAATTTTAACCCTTTTTTGAAAATGTTTGGGTATCCGGGGTGATGGGTGAGGCTCTGTTGCAGAGATATCCGCTAAAAACGGTTTTTCGCCAAAATCCCCCTTAAAATATTAAAATAGAGCCCCGGTCCCCCCATATGGTCCATGGCAGCCGTCCATGAGGCGCACCTACAATAAAAATTTCGACCCCGTAGCTCTCCCGTTCTCCCGAAATTATTTTTTTTGTCCCCTCTCTCATGGCCGAATGGGGGAGGGGTACGGGGGTCCAGTTTTCGTCCAGGATTCCTATTTTACCCCGGCTATATGTCCTGAAGATTTCGGTCCTCTAGCTATACTGGAACATGCTTAATTAAAGAGGTGTTTCACTTTGGTTCCCGTTTCATTTGATTTTATTTTTTTGGACCTACACTCGCTACAGAAGTTTCACTTCAAAAATAGTACTTATAATTCACTTATCCATTTTAAGATTTTTTATATATTATGAAACAGGTGAAATAGTAGGGAGTGTAAAATATAGTAAATTTTGAGAAAATACACTTATGACAATACTGAATTCAGTTCTAAGAAGCTTATAGTTTTTTCACAGTAGTTTTGTGTACCTTTTGAAACAAGAACGAAATTTATGGCATTACAGTCGCGATTTCTAATTCTGTTTTCCCTTTTGTGTTCTTTTTCACCTTATTAAAACTAAAATTTATATCTGACAACCCCGTTGGTGCCTGTTCCAGTACTAAATCGAGAAATCCATTTATACGCCCATTCACCACACAAGATATTTCTTCATCTTTTCTCGATCGTTCATTTAAAACGAAGTTGTTTATCTCTTGATAATTGTAGCTTTGTACGATATCCGTTAAATGCAGTCTGCTTTTGATATTATTTAAATAAACACTTATCTATCCATTTTTCAGCTTTTTTTAAGGTTATGTAATACGTGCAGGGCAGCGTGGCGTCAGCACAATACCGCTTATTTCCAAGATAATGGCGTGACTAAATATTATTCGTGCGAGCTGTGCGAGCACTGCGAGCGGCATTTAATGGTGCGTAGACGAAGTCATCCTGTATCGCAGTATACTTTGTAAAAGTAATAAATAGTAGCATTTGATATTTACCAGCCATACCACGATACAGAACGGTTAGGTTCTGTACAATAGTGTAGTATGTAAATACGCCACCCGGTACGTGCTGTTGTGACAAGACAACGTGAAAACGAGTCATCTTCCTAATCAATATCTTAAAATAAGTGAATAAAAGAACTTTGGTACTACCCTTTTCATATAATTAGTGTTGATTAGAAGCCTCTTATTATCCAGTTTATGCAGATATATGACGTTATCTTCACCTCTGCTATTTCATCTGCATTTGCTATGAAACGTATCTCTCCTACTTAGTCTTGTGCAGTGATAAGCGATTTTCTATCTAATTTTCCATACTTCACTTTTACTTTTATGGACTCTATTGACAAATAAACTAACTACGCAAGTAACCGAAAGTAGCAACCTGTTTTGGCGAAATCATATAAACATATTTCAGTTATATTATGAATTTTCGTCGTTATTTTAACTGTTTACTTATAAACGGGCCCTGGTAGAAAAGGTACCTAATAATAAGCCGCTTACGATCTGATTTACAATCACAACTGAATTCGGAAATCCATTGCAGGACACCAGCAAAACGCCAACACCAACGCCTCCGGCAGTCCCCCGCCGACAGCGCAAATCTCCCCGCTCACGCCAGAGGATCAGCATCGCGAGCTCGACGAGCTGCTCTCCGACATGATGTTGACGGTCCAAAGTATTCCCGACTTCAAGCCGAGTAATAGTAGCGCGCGCGGCGTGTTGCAGGATTTTTCGCTCGACAATGTTCGCTACATAGATGACGAGGATAAACATAACCCGTACAGCAGAGAGTACGAAAGAGTAAGTTGATAATTAGTTGTTATTTACCTACAATATTATTCAAAATAATGGTAATTTAATGTGAACTTTGCAAAATATTTATAAGTATGTTTCGATTTTTGTTGTATTTTTTTATTGGTTCATATTATGAACTATACTTACTTCGATCGATAATCAACAACAATCTTCTCGACAAAAATTAGACAAAGTCAAAGTCTCTACTGTTTCTTTTATTTGGGTGAATGAAAGCAAATTCGCATTGATTTTACGAAAATTAGTAATCCATTCGTAAAATCAATCTGCAATTGCATTCATTCTCCTAATGAAAGAAAAATATAGAGAGACTCATCACTCATTGGATTACACTATTCTTTGTATTTATATATTCGTCAAATATTTCACTTCATACATGGCCCTCCACTCGCTTCGCTCCGGGGGCAAAACCAAACAAAACTAACCCAAACTATCCCAAAGCAAAAAAAAAAATTTAAAAATATTTGCATTTCCACTGACAAATTTGATTTTTTTATGATTTTGGGCATGCATTTGTTTAGTGCGACTTTTGGCAACACTCGTCGCTTACTAAAATTTCCTTATTTTCACCTTTTAATTTCATTATTTTCACGTTACACCTCGGAAAGTAGTAGTGGAAGTTTGCGCCATTCTAGGTCAATTTAGGCCGAGGGGGATTTCAGTAGTAAATTTATGTACACTAAAATACCACTTTTGACAAAAATTACCACATATTACCAGTAATTACCTCCAAATGACCACTCATTTCCTCTGTTAGTCCTAATTATAGTTCGCCCAGCCGTTGTTGACCCTCGAAACGCATGCAATTGCATGCGTTTCGAGGGTCAACAACGGCTGGGCGAACTATACCTCAGAAAATACCACTAAATACCACTTAAATTACCACTAATTTCCACAAATTTCCACTAATTACCACATAAATTACCACTAATTTCCACTAATTGCCGGTTAAATTACCACTGAAATTTCCACTAAATACCACGAATTAAAGTTAGTTTCAAATTATGCGCTTGATTTAAAACCAAATAGCATACGTAGGTTTATATTAAACATACGACCTTCTCGATGTAAAAATCGAACTCGGCACATCTTCAAAAGTATTCGAATCGAAAAATATCATCCACCTACGAAATTTTAATTTTTTATTTTTTATTTTTTTTTTCTGAAAAGAATGTTTTTATTTTTATCTTGTAAACGGTTAAAGGGATCCATTTACATGTTACCATCATAAAAATAAAAATTTCGAAAACATATACAGAGTGGTAAAAACACTTTTAAAAAATGTCTACTTTTTTCAAGTATTTCGGTACGGAAAAATTATACGACCTTCTCGATGAAAAAATCTAACTCGGCACATCCGAAAATCCCCTCCTAGAGCATTCGAAATGAAAGAGGTCATCCATCTACGAAGTTTTAATGTTTTGAAAATGTTTTTGATTTTTTTATTGTTTTTATATCGGAAACGGTTAAAGGGATCAATTTACATGTTACCGTCATAAAAATAAGATTTTCAAAATCATATAGAGGGTGGCAAAAAAATTATATAAAAAAATTGTCCTTTTTCAAGATATTTCTGTACAGAAAAATCGCAAGACCTGCTCGATGCAAAAATCAAACTCGGCACATCCAAACACCACCTAAAGTATTCGAAACAAAGAAGATCATCCACCTATGAAATTTTAATTTTTCGAAAAATTAAAAGAAAAAATGTTCGTTTTTATCTCGGAAACGGTTACAGGGATCCATTTCCATGTCACCGTCATAAAAAATAAATTTTCAAACAAGTATACAGTGGTAAAAGAAATATTTTGAGAAAAATCTCCTTTTTCCAAATATTTCGGTACAGAAAAATCGTACGATCTTCTCGATGCAAAAATCGAACTCCGCACACTCAAAAATCCTTTCTAAAGCATTCGAAACGAAAAAGATCATCCACCTACAAAGTTTTAGTTTTTCGATAGTTTTTTAAAAAAAGTTTTTGTTTTTATATCAGAAACGGTTAAAGGGATCCATTTACATCTTACCATCATAAAAATAAATTTTTCAAAATCATATACAGGGTGGTAAAAAAATTATATTTATTAAAATTCTCATTTTTCCAAATATTTCGGTATAGAAAAATCGTACGACCTTCTCGATGCAAAAATCAAACTCGGTACAACCAGAAAGTATCGGAAACGAAAAAGATCATCCACCTACGAAATTTCCTACTTCGTGGCCAAATCTGCTCCATGCTCCAAAAAACGCTCCGTTTTGAGACGAGAATGATATTTCACGTCCTATCAAAAAATATCATAGTAGCGTTTCGATCGACCATGAGAGGCAGCAGATACTGACGTAAACCGATTTAAGATATCTCTTTCCCCTACCGAGGAAATTGAGAAAAATTAAATCAGGTTTGGTGAATTAAAGAAAAAAAAAACGTTATACGACGAACAGAATACGGCACGTTAAAGTACCCCACCAAACCCATCTTTTGGCCATTTACCGTTTAGTTCTAACTCTTACGGTTTTCGAATTTCAGCCAATTATACACTTTTTTATACATGTTTCGAAAATCTAAAAAAAAATCGTTTTTATTTGGGAACCCATTTACATGTTACCAGCGTAAAAGTAGAATTTTCAAATATATGTACAGGGTACTTAATACATTTAGTTTTAAAAAAATTCTCCTTTTTTAAAAATTTCTCCGTTATTTAGCGTTGGAAGTTTCATAAGAGTCTTTCTATTCCAGGAGAGGTATCATCGACTTTTATAAATTTTTCCAAACATTTCATAATAATTGAAGTACTCGCGTCGTTTTTGGGCATTTTTTTGAAAGAAAAAATTGCTATAAAGTTACGACTTAAGTACGGGTTAAACGCTGGTAAAATACATATTTTTGGCAGTAAGTAAAATGAGACCTTAAAAGCTTTAAACTCAGCAGGAAAAACGGCTGAACGTTGCAACTTGCAACGGTTTATCGATGATGTTACTGATGCTAAACTATCGCAAGGCCTCCACTTTTTCTAATTTTAGAACATTATTTGAC
>MU193650.1:6657-22609 GCA_016904865.1 Pissodes strobi
ATATCCATCCTCCTTTTTACTGTCAACTGTCACAATAGCCAAAACAAAGATTTTTAAGAAGGCACACTGTTGCCAGACGTTTACTGTAGTTTCGTTAGCAAAATTTATTAGAAAAATGGTGCGCTATAAGCGCAGCTTATTCACTACCAGCTAGTCATCTTGCGACGGCATCTTTTGATTTGGGAAAGTCAATAACCAAGTTTTGCAAATTTTAGAAGAGGGTCATGACTTAATATTGTTTTAAAAGCCTGGCCATCTGAATAATACTTTTGACAGTTCGTTTAATTTAAAATATGCTTTTTCTGCTACCGTGCGTAAAGTACTCACTTTACGCACTCTCTAAGATTCGTAAAATAGGTTTTTTTAATGTGTAGTGCGTAAAGTAAATCTGAAATATTTTTTGACATTTAGGGCAATGCGTAAAATATTATATTTTACGCACTAGTGTGTAAAATAATTTATTTTACGCACTAGTGCGTAAAGTAATTTAATACTATTTTTGTTTTTGATATATTTTTCGGTAGTAGAAAAAATTTTGTATGCTAGTCATGTGTAAAGTACCCTTTTTTTTATTCAATTTCAATTAAATTTTTTTATCAATATTCCCATTTATAAAAAATGGTTCACTTTACACACTTGTTGCATAAATAACTATTTTATCGTCTAAAATCCGTTTAAAAACTATTTTAAAACGCACAATTGTATAAAAATCCGAAATTTCCGAGCCTCTCAGGGCGATAGCCGAGGCTTCGGACGAATTTGTCATGTATTTTGAAGCGAAAATTCATTTTAAATTCAACTGTGGAACTGAACCGCTCAGGGCGCAGTGCCCCACACTCCAACTTTCCGATTTCGATAGAGTTGACTAGCTGGCAGTGAATAAGCTGTGCTATAAGTGTCTCTACTCTTTTTTTTATTTAGGTGAATGATTTTTTATAGCAGTAGCACATCCTATATTGCTCGACGAGCGGTGTGTGTGCGAAGATGTTGATTGACACGGTTCTTGAATGGTTAGTTTGGGGAACAGATGTCCTGGGAGCATATTCGCATGTAACAGGCAAGACGTCCATTCGGCAATGCCGATCGTTTCTTCATATGTGACGTGCACGACAGCATTTAGTCAGATGTCGTGACTGTTACATAGAATCAACAAATAAGTCTTCAATTATTTTAACACTTCATGCATGGCCCTCCGCTCGCTTCGCTCGCTACGGGGGCTCAACAGACAGAAATTAACCAAGTGCTTTCCAAAACTAACCCAAAATAAAAAAAAAATAAAATAAAAATTTAGGTTAGTTTTGGTTAGCATCTGGTTAGTTTCTATTTGTTGAGTCCCCGTATAGAGAGCGAAGCGAGTGGAGGGCCATGCATGAAGTGTTGACATAATTGAAGACCTATTTGTTGATTCTATGTAACAGTCACGACATCCGACTAAATGCTATCGTGCACGTCACATATGAAGAAACGTTCGGTATAGTCGAATGAACATCTTGCTTGTTACATCCGAATATGCGTCCTGGGAGTGAGTTCCACAGTGATGCAGTGCGCCAGACAAAGGATTTCTTGTGAAGCGATGTTCTAGGTGTTTCCAGTTGTACGACGAACCGGTGTGCTCTTGCCGTCTATCGTGACTGTCTGACAGGCGTTGTCAGGGGCGGGATAAGGTCGGCCAAATCCTGGGAACATCTGCCGTAAAACTATCTGTAATACAGGGATTTCTCGGTCACATGTTTGCGGTGTTTCAGACAATCCAGATTCTCGGAAACTCCGGGTCACCGACGAGACGTACAACTCTCTTCCGAACGGAATCCAGTAGCTTTAGGGTGTGCTCTGGCGTGGCACCCCAGATGTGTGAGCAATATTCTAAGCACGGTCTTATTTGCGCTTTGTGAAGCAAGAGCAACTGCTGCGGTGTATACATTTTTTGTTACGAAATAGCGTACCAAGCTTCTGGGAGGCTGATTTTGCGACGTTAGCAACGTGGTCATGCCAGGACTTATTGCTGTTGACCGAGACCCCCAGTAGTCCGATTGAATGAAGATGAAGGGATGGTCGATCCTGCCATAATGATATCATTGCCCGCCGAATAGTAAACGTGGTTGCTTGGATGATTGTTCAATGTGCATTTGCATTCATTCATCGGATAAAAGAGACACTCCTTCGATTACACTATTCCTTTGTATGTATATATTCCTCAAATATTTCACTTCATACATGGCCCTCCGCGCGCTCCGGGGGCGTAACCAAACAAACCTAACCCAAGACATTCCCAAATGAGGGAAAACAAACTAAAAAATATTTGCATTTTCGACTGACAAATTTCAATCTTTTTTTATTTCCGGCATGCCTTGGGTTAGTTTTGTTTGGTTGCGCCCCCGAAGCGAGCGGAGGGTTATGCGTGAAGTGGAATATTAAATATACTTAAATAGTAAACAACACTATTATTCTCCATAAGAAAATGTGCAACTTTTGGAAACACTGTGCCAGGCCCCCGGTGTCGGTTACTAAAATTTCATTATTTTCACGTTACAATTTCAATATTTTCACGTTACACCTGGGAAAGTGGTAGTGGAAGTTTGCCCTTCTAGGACAATTTAGGCTCAAAACGCGGATATTTTTTCGGCTCAAATGTGGCGAATCCTCCGATTTTTTTGGCTTAAGCTACTCTATAGGACACCCCTTTTCTAGCGAAAAAAAGGAAATTTGCAAAATCGACACAACCTATATATCACCAGACCCTTAATTTGATGATATCTTTGAAGATTTTTAACCTTTCTTATATTTTTCTTGCATTTGGTGATTATTATACGCGGTTAACTAATTTTTATATATTTCGGATAACTCTCTTAACTGAACTCTCTAAATTAAATTTTTTATTACAAAACAATTCCGAACGTTCTATAAAGAGCGTTTTGGAACATACTTGCTTCAATATTGCCTAACTTTTAATACAAAAATTAGCTATGATAAACCGTTTTTTTTTCAAATTAAGCGACGTCATCAATGACGTCAATACAAAACCTTCGGGAAACGAACTCTACTTATTACTACAACATATTTATGTAATACATACAACAAATAATATCATGGAATACTATCCTTATTATAAAAATGAGATATTATTATATGACATATTTTGTACTATAAGACTGTAATATAAAAAAAAACTGTAATTAAATTTAACGTCTTAAACTAATCAATATTATCAATCATAATATGGTAAGAATAACCTCGTGCGCCTATGGGAAGGCAAGATTTTTTACGTGCTAGTCCTCTACCCCCTTCAGTCGTTGTTAAGGTTTACTCGCTTGGCGCACTATAAATCGTTGAAAAAAACTATTTGTATTAAAAATTTCAATTTGAGAAACTACAGTTTTTTCCATGTTTAAGGTTCTTTATTTAGTTTTTGTCAATAATCAGAGGTGTATTCCTGTTTTGTATTGTTTTAAATATATTAGGTAATATATGCATATTTTATTTAAGATTTTTTTTATTGTTGCCGTTTAGCTTAAAGCTTTATCGACAAGAAAGAAGAGATCGAAGTAAGTTAATCAAACAACGTTGAGTAAAATTAATAAGGTAGTGGTGGTAAATATGGCCCACCTAACATATTATGCCATTTTCTACACTTACTTGGTGAACAGAGAGGATTGTTTAATCATAGTCGACAACATTGAAGTGTAGTGTTTACCGTTTATTAACTTAAAATGCATTCTTTATAAAAACAACAAAAATATTCAATACAAAAAAAAACTTGCATGTGGCCATATTACCCACCTGGGTGGGTAATATGGCCACAATCTAAATATATATATAGATCGTTAAAAATGGACACTAATAACAGTCGGGGCACTGAAAATCGTCGTCATCCATTTCGTCCATGCCTACACAAAGCTCGTGGAAATACCTTAAGCATATTATGCAGATGCGCATGTCTAATTTTTCATCTTTACCGCAAGCGGGACAAAACCAGGGCTCTTCACTCTTCTTCTTGATTTGTTTGGAGAGCCTCTGTTTTGTTTTCGCATTATGCGTTTTTTCTAAATTAAAAATTTGTTTGGTCACTCTTTGAGCCTTGTAATTCAATGCCTTTCTGCGGATTTTCGGTGCTTTTTCCTTTTGCTCTACAGGAGTTGGTAACAGTTCATTAAATGATTTATCTTTTGTGGATTCAGCCGTTGAAGTGTCAGCAGTTGATGAACCAGCGGTTGATGGACCAGTGATTGATGGTCCAACGGCTGATGGACTAGCGGTTGATGGACCAACGGTTGATGGAGCAGCGGTTGATAATTCAGCGGTTGATGGACCAGCGGTTGATGGATCAGCGATCGATGAACCAGCGGTTGATGAACCAGTGGTTGATGAACCGGCGGTTGGTGGACGAGAGGTTGATGAACCAGCGGTCGATGGACCAGCGGCTGATGGACTACGTATTGGCGTGGTGACCGGTTCGGGCGTCGTGGTCTCTCTAATTCTCCTAGCCAGAAATGCTAGCGACAAGTCGTCTTCTGAAGAAGATCCTTCATCCTCATCAACTCTTTGGTTGTAGTCCATTTCATTATCTTCTTGTGGCCTATTTGTTACCATTGATGGAGCATATGCCGCTTCAGGAATTGCTGAAGGATCCAGGGGAAATAAACCAGTTGCTCTAAAACCACTAAGGATGTTTTCAGGTGTCATGCACTTAGGCCATACTCTTGAAAATATAATGTTAAAGCGGCTTTTATTGACGATCCTATTAGGATGGAGATCCCAATATTTTAACAACTCTTGATCCCAGTGCGCCTCAAAAGATCGGTACACCGCCTTATCAAGGGGTTGTAACTCATGCGTTGTGTTCGAAGGTAAACAGAACAGTGTGATTCCTAGAATTTCTGCAGTTTCTGCAATCGTATAATCCAGATGGCTGGAGGCGCCATCAAAAACTAATAGCGTTTTACCATTTGGTTTAAATTGTGCAAAGTGTTGCAAGAAAACATTAAAAAGTTCAGTATTCATGCTACCCTTAGGTGCCATTTTCACTAGTGTACCAAAGGGCAAATTATCCTGAAATTCCTCTTTAATACGTTTGCCTTTGAATATAATCATTGGAGGAATTGAATTCCCAGCGGCATTGCAGCATCCTACAATTGTAACATTTTGCGCGTGCTCCGGTGCCACCATATGGACACGCTTTTGTCCTTTTTGGGCCAGGACACTTTGTTGGTGGTGGATAGTAAGGCGGCAACCCTTCTCATCCATGTTGAAGATGTTTTGTGGTTTGTTCAAGATGTCCAGCTCCTCAAGGGTATTCCGCAATTTAGAAAAGTAATCGTCGACAATAAACTTATTCAATTTTTGTGCTCGCGCTGGATTCATTAGTTGTGATTTGCGTTTGGCTAAATCAGGATTCCTTCTAAGAAACAGTCTCATCCAGTCTTTGCCAGCAGTTTCTTTTTGAGCATTGAACCTATGGGGAATGCTATTTAATTCGCAGAATCGATACATCTGATGTCGCACCAGACTTGGTGTCAACGGAAGACCAATTTGACAATAACGTTTGATTCTGTTTACAAATTCTCTTTCTTGTTCAGCGCTAAGTATGCTCGGTCTTCCTAACCGTTTTACTTCAAGGCCATCAGTCACATACCTTCTTAGAGTCCTTCTGGGGATATTAAATCTAATAGCAGCATTTCGTTGGGATTCCCCTGCCCTAACAGCTGCGACTGCACCGTCTAATTGTTCTTGCGTCCATAGTTTTCTTAAGTTTTTCTTAATATATTTTCCCATTGTAGCCTGAAACAAAGGTTCAATTACAAAAATGAGGATTTTCACAGTCTAGCGGGCTTGATGGGTAATATGGCCCGGGCCATATTACCCATCCGTAATTGGGCCATATTAGCAGAGACATGTTTACACAGAATAACCGGCAAAACTTCACATAACCACAAAACATGCATTAACGAAATACCAGCTAAAATAGCTTACAAAATCTACTTACCAATCGTACTGAAGGAGATTTTTTTCCCAACTTTTTTCACCTCATAACTCACAGGGAAATGAGACCGCGAAATTACATCAGCTTCGACGAAACGTTACGAAAAACTTCAATGGCTGCCGTTGTCATAGGACATAATACATATGCGCGCCGTTTTCAAATTTAGTTGTTGGAGCCTTGACGTTTATTGCAGTGTCGCCAGATCTACTGGATCTTATTAACTTCGAAGATGAGACGGAGTGGCCCATATTACCCTCTGGGCCATATTTACCTCCACTACCTTATATTTATTTTAGATCAAATACAGGTTTGTCAAATAGTGTACCTGCTTTATTTCCTAACACTACATGAAATGAACTTCTGTTCGTAGTCAACATCCATAAAAATCATAATGAATTTTTCATTATTCAGAATCCATTTTTTGATAGCATCCTTATTAAATCTGATTTTTTCCCTCTGGTCAAAGCTGAAAATTGAAATAAGCTTTTATATTCTTTGTGTTGATTATAAATAAATAAGATGTTTTTAACATGAACAAGTCTTAATCTAGACATGATTTTATGGCAGCAGCTTTATTTTTAAACTGATCAATTCTGTTGAAAGTTTAGAATTCCATGTGATGGAAGACGGAAGCATTGTTTAGACAATGACGGAAATATACATCATATCTTGTTTAAATATTATGCTTTGCTTGTCCATATACCTATTTGCTCTAAAGAAAAGTGCCCTTTCTTGCATCAACTGCTATATAAACTGGATACCTGCTTCGCTGCTTCATATTATGTATTGTTCCTTTCAAAACATTTTTTTGGGAAGGTTTCTAATTCAAATATGGATCTAAAAATTACATTTACAATTTATAACATCACCTTGCTGAAAGATACCACAAATCATGGAGAAAGTACTAAAATTTCATGCCGTGAACACAGACGACCATTCTGATTATCACATTAAAACGTTATTATTAATAAAAAACAAATATTTATATATATTTACGTACCAATCTGTCACAATCTTGAGTTATCTAACCCCACTTACATTGTCCATTCAGCTGACAAGTGTCTAGTTTGGGTTGAGTTTCTGTCCCTTTCTGTACTACGCTCAAAAAGAGTCTGAGACATGTTCCTTGCCGCTTATACATGCGGGATTTTCAAATGCTAGTATAATACTTTCAATTATTTTGCTTGTTAATTTCGTGAAAATTATTAAAGTTTTATTAGGTAAGGGTCCGGTTAACATATTCCTACCATTATAATACTTCAGTCGCTTTATTTTGTTAGCTTGTTGCTAAAAAAATGCAAAAAACGCGAAACTTCCATATAAGCTTTAAGAAAATTTGCTCCAAAATGGCGGCCCTGGTCTATTGTCGTCACTGTCCTGTATAAAGCCACTGTAGGTAAAGTACAGTGGCTTTATACAGGACAGTGACGACAATGTTTCGTCAACGCGCTGATTGGCTGCGCCATTTTGGAGCAAATTTAGTTTGTTTTCATATGTGACTGTGGATAAGTTCTTGTGATTTATAGCGATTTTATGCGTTTTTCTAGTGACTTTTTTGCTGACTATTAAACCTGTGTGTGTAGTTTCGGTATATCCAATTTGACATTAAAGTTAAATTATGTTTTAAAGCGTAGTTTTGCTGCTTTCGTAGGTACCAAGGTAGGTAAACAAGGTATTTTAAAGTAGATTATCTATAAGATTTAGTCAGACGTAGGCTTTTACATGCCCTGCAGGCCTTCTACAGGCCCACCAATACATTATTATCCTATATGTAGTGATTTAAAAAAATCGTGGGCATGTAAAGTTGAATGGTGATTGTTTCAAGAGTATTTTTTGTCACACCAAAGAATGTTGTTATATTCTACTTTTTGTATTTATAAGAATGTAGTTAATTGCAGCTGCATGCCTTTTTTGATATAAAATGTTATATTAGGCTTTTCTTTACCAGTTGAATATCGTATTGTTCTACTTTGAAACACTTAGTTACAGTATAAGTAAACAAGTTGTCAGTGTCGATAACTTTGTGATCACGATCACAGTCCAAATGTACTTCAGTCCCTTAGGATTATTATTAATAAAAAACAAATATTTATATTTACGTACCAATCTGTCACAATCTTGAGTCATCCTAACCCCACTTACATTGTCCATTCAGCTGATAAGTGTCTAGTTTCGGTTGAGTTTCTGTCCCTTTCTGTACTACGCTCAAAAAGAGTCGGAAACATGTTCCTTGCCGCTTATACATGCGGGATTTTCAAATGCTAGTATAATACTTTCAATTATTTTGCTAGTTAATTTCGTGAAAATTATTAAAGTTTTGTTAGGTAAGGGTCCGGTTAACATATTCCTACCATTATAATGCTTCAGTCGCTTTATTTTGTTAGCTCCTTGCTAAGAAAATGCAAAAAACGCGAAACTTCCATATAAGCTTTAAGAAAATTTGCTCCAAAATGGCGGTCCTGGTCTATTGTCGTCACTGTCCTGTATAAAGCCACTGTAGTTAAAGAAGTGGCCGTGGCTTTGGCTTGGAAAGCCGTAAAAAAACAAAAGGGGTTTTCAAATTACAAAATTACAGGCAAATTATACGCTTTTGTGAAATTACACACAGAATACACGCTTTTTGAGAGTGTTCGAAAAATGCACGCAAGGCGATCAAAACGCACACAAAGCGTGTAATTACACGCTAATTGGCAACACTGCTTAATATTCGCCATTTTTCAACCCCCCAAGTTCGGCTTCCACAATTCCACATCCTACCGGTACATTTGAAATTTAAAAACTCATCTTTTATTCGAGCTAAAACATCGAAACTTGCTTCATAACATAACTAAATTAAAACCGCTTCTTGCTCGTTGATCATTCGACGGATCGACGCGACACCGAAACTTGTCGTCATACGTCGGGCTTGTTCCTTCGTAGTATCGTAGTTCGTATTTGAATTCGTACGTATGAGGTTCAGGTTATTTTTCATTCGAATACTTGTGGAATGAAAACCGAATAATACAGGTTATTTTAATAACCGGATAACAGTTTATTTTTCATTCGAATAAGCCCATCACTATTTAATGTGTAAGGTTTTAGGTTCATGATACAATGTAAGTGCTAGGTATGTATAAAAGCATGAATTTGAATACAAAAATTAAATAAAATGGATGAAGAACGAGTATAATGATGATGTGTGGGTGTGGGTTTATAATGTTTACAGTCACCATATATTTATTTCCGAATCTACCAACAAACACAAACCTTAAAAAAGTATCTGGGAAATCATAAACCAGTGGGCAGGGACCATCGGGTACGGGGACCCTGTGGACAAATCACCCCAAACCAATTTAACAAGTTTTTCTCAGAAGTGGCAGAGGGTCTAGTTGGGGGGTGCATAGTACTCTATAGAAGATGTTCACTTCCAGCTGGACCCTCAACCTCGGTCACATTTCGAATTTCGGGAAGTGAGCTTTATTGAGGTTAGGGGATTTCTCGGGGGATTTGTAATGGGCTTAGAAACAAAGATGCACGGGATGTTTTCCGTTTTCTTTTAAACTTATTAAGGTCATTAAGGACCTCATAGTGGTACCACTGACAAAACTTATAAAACATTGCTTCAAGGCGAGTATTTTCCCCTCCTGTCTTAAACAAGCCATTGTGATTCCCATCTTTAAGAAAGGAGATAAGACGGATGTCTTCAACTACCGTCCTATTTCCCTACTTCCAATTTTAGCAAAAATTTTTGAAATGTCTCCGGGTGTCATGCCCAAAATGTCTAACTTCAGTTTTAGCCGAGTACATCCACCACCGAGTAGCGACAGAAACCGTCGGAACCTTTGATGTTTGGGGGTCAAATTTCCTATCTCTCTCATTTGACGCGTTTGACGGATAAACAACCTATTTCACTGGTTAAATTGTGAAGAACTCTTTTACACTGTCGATAACTTGAAGTGGACTCAATGAAATAAGGATATTTGCGGTTGAATTTATATGAATAACATTGAAAAACTTTATTAAAAGAAAATATTTTGTTTGCTTTATTTTATCACACACAAAAGAAACATTTTTAATTTATAGCCTAGAACAATCAAATTTGGTGAAACAAATTAACAGAAATAGTATTGCAATATAAACGATTTTTGAAGTGAGTACTTCTTTGGTTTCATGAGAGTGATTTTTCAAGGCCGCGTCACGACATGATTTTCAAATATTCGTCCCGCATTACGAAAAAAAATCGTATCTTTGGATAATTTTCCTATTATTTTTTTTTGCTATAAGCCGGACCAGAAAAAACTATTAATTTAATAAAATGGTGTAAGTCCGAAAATGTCTAATTAAAGGAAAATTTTAATTCTTTTTTTGTAGTTTTGAATCTCGGAAATATCTTATGGAGATGAAAATTAGATAATAATTCTATTTGGCTAGTAATTTGCTCTTTAAACTTGTACGATTTTTTATCGAGAATTCTTCATATGGGAAATATTATAGAAATTATTTAAATTGACATAATAGATCCATGTGTTTTGTTAGTTTGGGTTAATTTTGGTTCTGTATTAGGTAGGGTTGGTCAAGCGCGTAACGCGCTTGTTTCGTTGCGCTTGTTCGGCTAGTTAAAGTTAGTTTCGATTATTTTTGCTTTGTTTGGGTTAGTGTAGTTAGTGCATATATATGAGTGTGTGACATTCCTGCATAATAACAAGCACCTTTTCATGAAATACTTACCTGATCATGAGCATAACACCAGATCTCCTCACTATAATATACCCTTACATAAGTTAACATTCTTTAAGCGAAGCCCTCTCTACTCATGTATTAGGTATTATAATCGCCTTCCACTGGCAGTAAAGCAAAATGCGTCAGCCTCAACTTTTAGGAAGAGTGTTAAACGATTTCTTGTACAGTTGGAACCCTATACTGTTGCTGAGTTTATGTCATAGGAGTGAATCATTCTATGTGTATGCAAACATGGTGTAATTTCTTGTATTATTGTGCTGTTACGATTACCTATTTTAACTATAACCCAGAAATGTCATTATTACCTTCTAATTGTATTACTTTCTAATTCTACCGTCCGCTGTAGGGTTTGTACTTGCAATGCCTATTGAACTCTGGATTTTATCTTGTTTTGTCTTTTAACCATTTTATTGTCTTATATTTTAACAATTTTAAACTGTCCTTTAGTGTTCTCTATTTCTATTCCTATTGTGATTTTATATTCTATGTTTTATTTTTATTTTTATACTATGACGCCATTTGTTAAATACTCCTAAGTATTTTTTGTAATATAGAATTTTTGACTTTGACTTTGTAGTGAAGAGGCAAGCGCACATAGCACGCTTGTGAGTTTTTTTTCATATTTTTTGTACTATGGAGTTTCTTATTTGTCTTAACTTTTCCCAGACTTCTCCGTTCTTTGTTATTATTGCTCTTTTGTATAATCTGTTCCGTTGTTTTATGTCTTCCCCTATTTCTTCTGTCCACCATTGTTTATTATCCAATTTTTTTATTGTAATTTTTTTTATGGGAGCATGCACATAAATTTAAAAAAATCCTCTAGTTTTTGTAAAAAATACTCTGATTGCTATTAAGCGACCTGTAAATTACATACGCAGACACCAGTTCTCAATACTCTCCCTCAGAATTTCTGCCTCTTGTCAGAATTATTACTCCATGCCACCCCTAAATAAAGTAGTGACTGGCTAGGTTAAAATTAAAAGTACTTTGGAAACTGTCTTAGCCAGTGCTCAGATAGACAAACTATGTGTGGATTAACTTTTTGCAGTTCTGTCTCCAAAGAATCAATTCTGCTGGAGAGAGATCCTTGAATATTAAAATTCATAACTTTGGAGACCTTATAATTTTTATTCCCACTCTCGCTCTTGTCATTGTTCTCAGTACTTGTTTATGGTTTTAAAATCCACTATATAAATGGGCCCACTCATGTAACTCCTAGAACTACCTCGTGTCTGGATCACATATTTGTTAAGAACTAAACTAAAATCAAAACTTCAAATATAATACTTAGATCTAACTGATCATTTCTCTGTAATGATAAATTCTCTTAATGAAGAAGCCACTAATAAGAATTTATCATTGTTTTTAAAACAATGGTAAGAATTACATATGAAATATTCAAAGTTAATTTACAGACGATTGCTGAACACTAATGATGAACGAATAATTTCTCAACAATAATAACAAATATTCTTGATTAATCTAAGGAAAAGAAGATTGTCATTTTTTTTAGTGACTACAAAAAGATTAAATCATTTATAAAACCTCGTGTACTTACAGACCTGAATAAAAACTTGATTTGATTTGATCACGACACGATTTTCTTTCTAAAATGCAAAAAAAAAACTTCTCAGCCAGTTGGCACGACAGAAAACTCGCTATTCTGATGTTGTTAAAGGTTGCTAGGAAGTCGCACAGTACCGGAATATTACTTTTTCGACGTAGAGCGGAAAAGTAATTCACTTACTGCTATTTGTTCTCTGTCAGAAATATCAATGCAATGTTTTGTTAACTTATGTCGATCGCCGAAAAAATAGTATGTGTACTTCAGAGGAAAAATCATTCTCGGCCTTGGCATTGACGTTACGTAGTATTATAACGTCAATGGGCCTTGGCCAAGAATGTGTGACTTTTTCTCCTAAGTACACAATATACTATTGTCAAACTAAAACATACAGGATCATAAAACCTTCAAAAACTATAGAAATACTACCCCAACATATTAATGAAAAAAAAACGCAAATGTATAGTACTATAAAAACTAAATTAATGATAATGAAAATAAAGTAGAATTGTCTAATGAAAAAGTCATTGGTCAACTAGGTACTGCAATAAATAAATGTTTTTTAAATGTTGGCTCTGAAATGTTAAGGAAAATAAAAATTCCTAAGAATGTTTATAGACCTCAATATAATTCCTTAACATCAAATGTTTTTGAATCCAGTAGATAATAATGACACTTTGCAATAAATTAAGGGAGTAAAAAATAATAGCGCACCGAGACATGATAAAGTAAATTCTTCAAACTAATTAAAATTAGTTATTTACATTTTGCTCGAACCAGTGCGATGCAATAACATAAACATGCAATGAATCCGTTAAATATTGTGCAAAATTATATTTTAAAAATTATTTATAAGAAATAGGATATCCTATACAACTGTTTTATTCAGAGGAGATTCTTGATGCCCGATGCTAATACATTCTATCCGCTTCTATGTTATTAGTTAATGCATAAAAAATATCCCAAGAAGTTATGTAAACCGTGTGTTTACATAATGTAAAGTAAATAGAAATTTAATTATTCGAAATAGTAACATAAATCTTAAATTACATCGATCCTTAAACAATCTTGCACCAAAATATATATTAACATGATTCCATTCTATATGAGCACAAAATCAAATCTAACACAATTTGTCGTACATTTCATATCAAATAACAAATAAAAATTTATGACACTTTTTTAAACTTGCTTCTGTTTTTTTTTATTCTCTCTCTCTACCGCTCGTTTTCTTTATATGATTGTTATTATATCTTATATTTCTTTCATTTCAAAGCGGTGATGTGTGACATATTGTATTAGATTCTTATATTTTGTTTTTGTTTGGTTTGGGTTAGAGTTATACTTATGTTATTCTATTATCCATTCATATTTTTTCTTAATGCTTTATGAACGTTGTTTTTAGCACATATAGATGGTAATCATCTAGGTGCAAAGAAAAAAGCTTTACTATTATAGATTGACATAATTGTGAATCATATTTTGTGTATCTTACTGATCGGTTAATATATTTTATTACTTATTATATCATAAATATATATTGGTCTGTAAATAGGAATTTATATAAAATATTTTTATTTTTACAGATCTTAACAATGGCTAATCCAGAAGACCCTAAACAAGCTAAAAGTATATATGACTTTACGGCCAAAGACATTAAAGGTAACGATGTATCGCTTGAAAAGTATAAGGGTCACGTGTGCATTATTGTCAATGTTGCATCAAAGTGTGGCCTAACCGACTCAAATTATGCAGAGTTAAATGAACTTTATGACAAGTATGGTGAAAGCAAAGGTCTCAGAATTTTAGGTAAAAACTGTTACTGATTTATGTGATGAATAGGTACTTGAAATTCAACTAGTATTTGATTGATAATTAATTAAGTTTCTCTAAAATTTTTAATTAAAAAATAACGCACAGAGTGATTTCTCATAATTCAACGTCTTGTAACCAGTTTATTATGAGAGCTAAAATGAAAACTTATTTGTGATATTTACAAAATGTTTACCAGAACATTTCTACACAATTAAAGAACAAATGACGTTCGGAAAGTAAATAAATGACCATCATCTTTGTTGTATGAATGGAACACCCTGTCCATTGCTAGTATTACATTGTGCGGTCTACCTACATCCAGGGGATATACCTACAATTCAGGGTCTAATTGATATTTATTTACGGCAAACCATTTACAACAAACATATATAATGCATTTACTATCAAAATCAATAGTCATTATGTATTACAAAGTATCTTAGGTAATAATACACTATTTCAAAATGAAAAGGGAAAAGGTATTCCTAATGTTCCTATTAATATAATGTAGGTAAAAATATCACAAAAGATTCTTTCAGTCTTTTTAAAATATCTTAATTTTTGAATTAAAAAAATTACTTACTTAGCCAAACTATTATTAGCCTTACAAACTACATGAGAAATGGGTTCCTGAACACCATAGTTAAAACGATGGAAGGGTACAAAGAAACTATGTGACTGCCTATTTCGAGAGAAGAGCCTCAACTGAACTAGGGTCAACAATTGGGAGGCAGTCAATATTGATATCAAATTCATTTACGTTTTCAGATTAAGTATAAAATATCTGAAAATTAAAACAAATTCCAATTTAAAGCTTAAAACTATGTATAGATTCAAGGTAACTATACAGTCGAGCGGCTTTAAAAGCTCTTGAATCTATATAGCCGTTGTTCATCTAATGCAGTATGGAACTACCAGGAACTACTCACCAAACTAGTTAGAGAAAATAAACTTACACTGATCTGGATATACAGGATATGAAGGCAACGAAAGAGCTGATGCTCTTGCGGAGCAGGCGGCCGCAACGGCCTTCATAGAACCAGAACCAGTACTGGGAATAGCTTACAACACAGCTAAAGAAGCCCTCTCCAGGTGGACACAACAGCAATTTGTAGACAAATGGAGAGAGTTACCGGGCCTAACTAATTCAAAGGTGGCAGTGAATCTGCCATCAGGAATGAAAACTAGACAACTACTTCAACTTGGCAGACAGCAGGTACAGGCTGTAGTTAGCATGTACACTGGTTAAGTTTAGTGCAGTCTATAAAACACTACTGTGCTTTAAAGCCTGTAACTCTCAAACTTAACACGATAGAGGGAAACGCCAAAAAACAAAAAGAAAGGAAATAATCCATTTCACTCTATAATAGCAGTTGTGGGAAAAGTTTGTTGCTCATAAAATCTTGAGAGTGTTTTAAAATTAAAGAAAAATCCGTGTTTTTTATTTAGACTAAAAATATACATTAACGATACATCCAGTATATGTTTTGGAATGCCAAAGGATATACCTACAAAATAAGAAAATATTAGCTTGATCGATCAACCAGTTCAAAAGTTATGATGCTTCCAATTGGGTCTATATTTTAGGCGTCTCACTTTTTATGCACGAAAGTGCGTTGTATTTATTTGTCATTCGCCATTTCTTTCTTTCCCAATTTTATTTATTTTATTTTAATAATTTTTAGTCTTTATTTTGTCATATCAAATAACTACATTTAGACTTCCTAATTTTATGTATTTTAATTTTCTCTTTATTTAGTTCTTGAATTTTATTCCACTTTTGTGTTATTTATTTTGAATTCACCATTTTTGATTTTCCTAATTTTATTCATTTAAATTTTGTAATTTTTGGCATTTTTTTAGTTTTTACATTTTAT
>MU193651.1:10077-22598 GCA_016904865.1 Pissodes strobi
GGGCATAACCTAGGGGCGGATCCAGGATTTTTCTGAGGGGGGGGGCGATTTAGAGTAAAGGGACAAAACACACTAAGAATAAGAATAACAAAATCCAGCAATGCAATTACATTTTAGTTCAGGGGGGGGGGACCGCCTTCGCCCCCGCTCTAAATCCGCCACTGCGAATTTGGGACACCCTGTACCGTGTACATGCTTTCCTAGGCTTCTTTGATTTTCGTGTACTTGTATATTTTTATATTTTTTTTTACGTTACTTGTAATTTAAAATAAACAAACTATTATTTTCGTACTATCGTACTTATAAATTATGCTATCGAGATTGGCGAGAGGAGACTCTCCGTCCCTAACCTAGGAGTCTTGGTCTCGAGTTATAATTACTAGACTCGTCTCAGTATCGGTCTCGAATTTCGAGAAGAGACGAGATGAGACCGAGACTAGTCTCGTCGAGACCGAAGCACTACTTGTAAGCTTGGCTTCTACTCCTAGAATTATTTCGATATTATTATCCGTTAAGATTATTGCTTAAGGTTTCCTATATCGATTTTGATGCATGTTAAAGATGTGCCTCTACATTTTTTCCTAATGGTTCTATTAATGTGTTTGTATTCTGTCCGGTTTGTCCTACATTTCCGTCTTTTTGCCATGTCTAAGATTTCTTGTGTCATCCATTCTTGCGTCTTGCCGCTTCCTGTGAGTCAGATATCTTGTTATTTTGGTCTTGGTTTCGTTCCAACTTGTCTTGATGTACGGTCCTCTGCAGATTTCCCTGTTGATTTCAATTCTTGTTCGAATTTGGAGCTTATCTCTGTTGTGATTGTTTAGTTGTGCCATATCAATGTTTTTGAGATTCCTCTTTTGATTCTCGGGAATCTTGTGAGTCTAAAATCCATATGACAGGATTATGTCGCTGTTAATATCTCTTCCAAGGTAGGTTTTTACAGATTTCATATACCGCTTGGACTTGGGGTTCAAGAAAATTAAATCAATTTAATTTATAACAATCTTGTCCTCTCTGTCTGCAGGTGACCGCCAGATGTATAGTCTTCTGGGGTGTTGTTTGAAAACAGTGTTGGCGATTGGGAGATCACTTTCTACGCAAAACTGGGCCAATCTGTCTTTCCTATTATTTCTTGGACCAATAGCATATCCAATGACTTTTATCTCCATCAGCACCATAGCTAATTTTGGCGTTAAAATCTCCGATAACAATCATTATCTCGCCTATTTTTGCGAGTCGGATTATTTCTTCTATTTTGTTGTAAAATTCTTCGATTTCCGATCTGATTTGCCACCTGTTGGAACATAAATCTGAATTATACTTAAGTTCCTATGAGCTGTTTGCAATTTTAATAACGTATGGTGACGCTCAAAGGGGCAAGGGGAGTATATAATCGATTGAGTTATTTTGTGGAAACGAGAATGACTTACCATATCGATGTTCTGGATCAATTTCTCCCGAATAATAAATATATCCTTTATTTGTATTTTGCCTTCGGAACCAGGCTATCTTACTTCGCTCAGTCCCAGAATATCGATATTCAATCTGCTCATCTCAGCTTCAGTGGTTGGTTTGCAAGTGTCCCGGCCATCAATACGCTACATACGTTCCAAGTGGCGATATATTGTGTCGCACATGTGTATCTTTTCACTTCCATGGTTTTTAATAATAGGCAACGGGGGATTCTTCGCACCCTCGCCTCACCTAAGGGTTGCCCCTGACTGAGGTCCATTTTTTGTTTTTGTCCGCCATTTGGGTTTTTGGAAAAAATAAGTAAAGTAAAGTAAGTAAGGGCAGAGTCTGTAAGGGTTCCCGGTTCCATTCCTTTTCTGTATTGCAGGGGAAAAACCTTTTTTGCTGATTCAGCTATACTTTTTTGTGCTCAGTACTGTACCGTCTGGAAGTAATTCGCTATAGCCTGATTTTGATGAAATTACTGTCTGTCTCCAGCGCAAGTTTTGGTCTAGTATTTCATTTCCTACCATCCATATCCACCAGGGGAGGCACCCGATCAAGGATCTTGCAAACCCACACCGGTAAAATATGCTATAAAATATATAAAATATACAGAAATATTAATTTATACCCGTAAAATACCCAAACATGTTCAATAAAACCCGAACAAAAATAGTATGTCATGTCCCACAAATTCAAAAGCAACATTAAAAACTTTATATTGGTCAGTTTAGAAACAAATCTGATGAAGACATGGAAATCAAGTTAGTAGTAAATTATGTCATTTACTATACATTAGCGCACCAGAATCGTAGATTCAAACGCCCCAGTGCACTGTTTGTAAATTATACTTTACAACCTTGTTGATGTACTATAAATATTTAATTTGGTGTGACGGTTTGCGTATAAAGGTTACATACTAATATATTCATATTCAAAACTGCAAAATTCCAGTAATTTATGCTTCTATTTTTTCCTTGTACTATACAGGAGGAAAAAGACACACTTTAGGAAAAGGAACATATTGTCAGGCTTTTTAAATTTTTTTGGGCTGCGGCTTTGCACTATACAGTGGATGGCACTAGGGCTATTTTTAATAATGATTATTGCAGACAGATGAACAGAATTTTCCAAATCGGATTTTTAATATACGACCCGACCTGAAAAAAGTACAACTGTTTTAGGTTGTTGATACTGAACACTAATTACATAAAACTTACAATGCAGACACAGACCTTTCTACAACAATTAATGGAAATAATTGTATGTTACCTTAGTTACCTATACCCTGCTGATTTTATTTAACAAAGTAAAAATATCTATTCAAATACATTATCTCTAATAAAGTACACTACACTACCACAGAATAGCCTACTGAATAGACTATGTCAGCTATGTCAGTTTAATCGTTGATATGTTTTTTTAAAGCTGATCCTATGCATTTACTTCTTCGTTATTTATCCAACTCCCGATTCTTCACTTTTGATTGACTTAAAATCATTCAGTCTCGATCTCGCATGCTCTGTTATACTTGATCGCGTGAAGTTCTTAACATTTTGTGCTTAACTAATATAATTATTTATACGACAGTTTGTGACGCTCCATTTACCAACTCAGTGATCGTTGGGTTGGCGGCCTTTCTTAGGGCCTAGTTTATACGGCATAAACTGGGCCTAAATAAGTTGGGACAAAATGAACGTAAATCCATAACCTGCTTAGCTCTAGCTTTACCACCGTAGCAGAAAAATATGATTTCATCTCGGTTTTCTTGCATTTAAAATCGATAAATATTTAAATGCGGTGCTTTTTAGTAATATAGAAAGAATAACAATTTTTAAAAAGCATTCACAGAGTCAAATTTAGCTTTTGCCTGAAATCGAAAAATATTTTACTAAATAAATAGTTGACAGCTCTGAGTCATTTTTAAAAGAAGAAAATTAATAAACATATTAAAAATATTTTAACGGTTCTTGAATGTGTATAAAGTAAATAAATAAATAATCAGCTTTACTTCAATCAATTTATGTTGTTATGCCTATATCCCAGATAAACCCACACCAGATGCGAAACCTCCCGCCTAACGCATGAAACAAGAATTCGTTTAAAGCTCCGCCTCCTTGGGATGGCCAGCCATTGCAAATGTTAAAACTAACCTAAATTAACCGAATTTTGGCGACTAACCAAAACTAACCAAACACATTAAAATTGCTTATAACGTACCGGAACCGGTTCAAACGACTAAAATATATTAATACTATCTGAACTTTACCGAAAGTTGATTGAACAACTAAACAAAAGTTACCAAAAGCACCAAAATGGACTAAAACGCATCGAAATAGATTATAAATATTGAACTAAGTTCAAACTAACCCAAATTAACCGATTTTTGGTGACTAACCAAAACTAACCAAAAACATAAAAAATGCCCGGTACCGGCTCGGTACCGGTTAAAATGACTAAAATAAATTGTAACTAACTGAATTTTACCTAAAGTTGATTCAACGACTAACCAAAAGTAAGTAAAAGCATCAAATCGGTCTAAAACGTATCAAAATAGATTAAAAATATTAAAACTAATTCAAATTAACCGAATTTTGGTGACTAACCACAAATTTCCAAAAACACTAAAATTGTTTATAACGTATCGGAACTGGTTAAAATGATTAAAATCAATTAAACTAACTGAAATTAACTGACAGTTGATTGAACGACTAACCAAAAGCACTAGAAAGGGCTAAAACATATCGGAACATATTAAAAATAAAAATATTAAGGTAAGTTACAACTAACTTTAATTAACCGGGTTTTGGCGACTAACTAAAATTAACCAAAACATTAAAATTGGTTATGACCTATCGGATCCGGTTCGAATGACTGAAATCAATTAAAACTAATTAAAACTAACCGAAAACTGATTGAATGACTAACCAAAGCTAATCAAAAGAAAGCATAAACACCAAAAAGGGCTAAAGCGTATCGGAGCTGATTAAAGGTATTAAAATAAGTAACTAACCCAAATTAACCGTATTTTGATGACTAACTAAAATTAACCAAAAACGTTTAAATTGGTTATAACGTATCGGAACCTGTTCAATTGACCAAAAAAATTAAAATTGGCTGAAAGTGTCGGAACGTTAATTGAACTAATACAAATTAACCGAATTTTGGTGACTAAACAAAAACACTAAAATTGGGTATAACGTATTAAATTAAATTAAAACTAACTGAAAATTAGCCTTTTCTGGTGCTTTTGGATACTTTTGGTTGGTTTTGGTTGGTCGTTTAACCAAGTTTCGGTTAATTTCAGCTAGTTTTCATTTATTTTAGTCATTTGAACCTGCTCCGTGCGTTATTATAAATTTTAGTTTTTTGGTTAGTTTTGGCTAGCCATTCAATAAACTTTTGGTTACTTTCAGTTAGTTTCAATTTATTTTCGTCATTTTAACCGGTTGCGATGCGTTATAACTAGTTTTTGGTCAATTTAATTTAGTCGCCAGACTTCGGTTAAATTCAACTTACTTTAATATTTTTAATCTGTGCCAATAGGTTTTAGCCCTTTTTGGTGCTTTCAGATACTTTTGGTTATTCGTTCAATCAATTTTCGGTTGATTTCAGTTAGTTTTAAATTATTTTAGTCATTTGAACCAGTTCCGATATGTTATAACCAATTTTATTGATTTTGGTTAGTTTAGGTTAGTCGCCAATATTCGGTTAATTTGGGTTAGTTTTAACTTACTTTAATATTTCAAATCTGTTCCGATACATTTTAGCCCGTTTTGGTGCTTTTATTTGCTTTTGGTTAGTTTTGGTTAGTTATTCAATCAACTTTCGGTTACTTCCACTAGTTCCAATTTATATTAGTGGTTTGAAGCGGTTCCGATATGTTTTAATAAAATTTAATGATTTGGTTAGTTTTGGTTAGTCCGTAAAATTTGTCTCGTTTTGGTTAGTTTTAACTTATTTTAATGTTTGTAACCTGTTTCGATACGTTTTAGCCCGTTTTGGTGCTTTTGGTTACTTTTGGTTAGTCGTTCAATCAACTTTCAGTTAGTTTCAGTTAGTTCCAATTTATTTTCGTTATTTGAACCGGTTGCGATACGTTATAATAACCAGTTTAAATGTTTTAGGTCAATTTAAGTTAGTCTCCAGACTTCGGTTAAATTCAACTTATTTTAATATTTTTAATCTGTGCCGGTACGTTTTAGCCCTTTTTGGTGGTTTTGGGTACTTTGATTAGTCGTTCAATCAATTTTCGGTTGATTTCAATTAGTTTTAAATTATTTTAGTCATTTGAACCAGTTCCACCTTATAACCAATTTTAATGTTTTTGGTTAGTTTAGGTTAGTCGCCAATATTCGGTTGATTTGGGTTAGTCTTACTTCAATATTTTGAATCTGGATACATTTTAGCCTGTTTTTGTGATTTTATTTGCTTCCATGACTTCCATGAGCGCCAGTTGGGAAAAAAGAAAGTGAATGGCTATTGCCAAAGACATTAAAAGGAAAAGACAACATTGTTTACAATTTTACGTGATCAATCATCGTTCCCTACCTTCTCTTACAAAATTGCTCTTTTGCCGAGCTTACCTGTCTGTTATAAAAATCAGGAAATGCTGTTTACAAATCAAAGAAAATTGATAATTTAAAAATAATAAACACTTACGATGTTAAAGAAAATAAAACGCTTAATCAAATTATTATGAATATAAAGCTTATTTTGACATAATAGGACTAATAAAAGCTGTTAATAACATTAAAAGTTATTGGAACTATAAAATATAGTCATGATGGCAACCCTGCGTTATTGTTTTACGCACGTTGAATTTGTTGGAATGAATGCTTATCTTCATAGTTTATGCGACGTTGCCGGCAAGCCGACTTGCATTTTTGTGAATTTTGGCTTTATTTGTGTGCAAATTAGTGTTTAAGTAAACAATCATGGTACATACCTGTGTAGTGTGCAAGAAATGCGTCATTTCAACTCAAATTTATCTTTTCATCAGTGAGTTTTTTTAGGTATAACAACTAGCTATTTCTTTACCATTTACACACACCAGTGGCGTTGCATAATGAATTATTAGGTTAAATTTTTACTATTTAAAAAAGTACTAATTTTTACATACAATGCAAAAGATTGAGTGTTTTAAAAATAATTAAATGGAATGTTTTTAATAGCAAAAAAAAGCTATCGACAATAAGAATTTAAGCCCAAATTAAGCAAGTATCTAAATTGAATAATTTTAATTTGATACTTTTAAGTTTTACTATTTATGTTTCCTTGAGATCCTGAGAAATAAACATCTTGAACTTTTGCAATGGTTTAAATAATTTAAATAAAATCTATCACACAACAATACGTATGCTTTACTGAAGCAGAATTGTTTCCTAAAATTTCCATTCTATAATTTATAGCATTATTGAAGAAATAATAATTTTTATTTTAAAGAAATCAACCCGTGGTTTTTGCTTTTCAGCATAAAAATCAGTAGTTTCGGCCACGTCGGTCGCCGCCGCGCCGCGGCCGTAACTTTCAACGAGTTTTAGTAGGTTTACGTCACGTTCTTCCCAGGATTAATCTATCTGTTACCACATTGCGAGATTGCTGCTGAATCGCCGAAGCAGTGTTAGTGTTTTCTTTGTGACTTATTTGCGTTATTTTGACCCTTTTACTGTTTTTTTTTGTGAGTTTTACAATCAGTATTTCTGTTAATTATGGTGCAATCGTATATTGTATGGAAAAGGGTAAATCATCTAAACCCAAATTTAACTTTTCACGGGTAAGTAGGGTTATGTTATAGTTTGTTGATTTAATAGGCGTAGTTGAATTATCTACTCTGCTAGGTAGATATATTTGAAAATTCTGATTAACTACAGCTCTTATTGATTTACCTATCTTTTATTAATAACAAACTGCAATTTATTGTCCATTCCATTTTCATTAAAAAAAAACATTTAAAACGCAAACTGAGAATTGCCGTCCTGTAACATGACTTTATATTTAATGGATAATTTGAACAATTTTCACACTAAAAACAAGTATAAACTGTCGTTTAATTTGCATATTGTAAAAATAAAACTAAATCCAATAACATATATTAGTGGAATGCAGTAACTACATCCAGATCCATGTCTGAAGAACATTTGAAACTGTAAGCGATCTCTACTATACATGGTGATCCAACATATATGACTCGGTTCCTCTACAGAAAATGGTTAAATATTTTTAAAAAATCTGTAGGGATGTAAAGGTCAACCAGAAGAATAAATTGAAAATATTTAATATTATACCATCTTCCAAAAAACTAGTATGAGTAAAAAATATTTTTTTTTACAAACACCGTATATCTAAGCTCATTTTCGAACTGTAGGGCTAAAATTAATCTGAGTTACGGTCAAATTCCCTAATACTTACCTACTCTCTTTGATAATTTTGGATATATTTTAACTTTTGTTAATATTATTATGTTTGTAACGTATCATGTATTTCAAGAAATTATATCTAAAAAATATAAGTTGGCTGTAAATTCCAGTAAAATTTTAAGAGACAGGTAGTTGGGACCCAGAGGTGCTGAAATCGACCACCTCTATACAAGTCGCGAACATCCACCTAGAAAATATGAATTCTTATGTAAAATGACCTGCCGGAATCGAATTTTTTGTTCGCCCCTTGATCCGGAATTGCGAAATCAGAGTAATTGACAAATTTCCAAAAATCTTGAAAATTGTTGCAAAATTTTAATTTTTTGCATAAACTTCTCTATCTCCCTTATTTTAACTTCGATCGACATGAAATTTTAATATGGCGTTTGTCAAACATACCTTAAGACGGTTTTAACATAAAACATAATTAGGAATAATTAATGTGCCTTTGGTGATATTTTTTTTCAGTGGGACACCTAATATTTTACTCGATTACTAGACAAATTGCTCGATCGAGGAAACTTTTTTATTTTTAAAGATAGATGGATACTATAAGCGAGAAAGTTGTAGCCAAATAATAAAGGAAGTTTTTTTATTTGAAACTTTTTTTCAGAAATCGTCTTGTTTTTATATTAGTAATTATTGAAACCACGGCGCGCATAAAAGTTCACTTAATATCGGTGCGGTCGGGTGTGTGTAATGTATTTCAGAGGCAGCACGGGAATCCCTGTTTAGTAGGAGTTTACAGTTTACGTAGTCTTAGTTCACGTGATTCGACAATATCATAGTTGATGCTAGTATTTTTATAATAATTATGATAATAATCCTTTTTGCGTGTTTACTGTGTCCTCTTGTCCAAGACAAAATATGAGTCGAAATATAGATAGACGTAGTGTGGAAACGGTACAGGACGTTACAAAAGAGAGCATTCATTACTTGTTTCAAGCATCTAGAGAAAAATCCGATTAGCAATCCATAGCTCTTAAATATCATGATGACAAAAAGGAAGTGTTTTTATCACTACATTCTGTTTATCACGCTAAGTGTAGACGAACTTATACAAGAAGTGCTTACAAAAAATCTGAAACGGAAGACAATGCTTCCGAAAAAACCGACCCTAAAACTGGCGAACGATGTAGATCTTCTCATTCAGATGTTTGTATATTATGCAATAAAAGTCGTGATAGTAACGGTTTACGGAAACGTAAACAGATATTAACATTTAATAAGCAGAATGAAATCTGGAAAATGGCAAAAAAATTAACGACCAACAAATCTTGCACCGAATTCAAGAATTTAGTGATAATTCAAGTTGCGAAGCAAGAAAGAGCCATAAAAATAAACTAGAAGTTAAAAGAATCATAAAACAAAAAAATAATCTTTTTCAATCAGACCTTAAGGAATTGGTTCATATTTGTTCCGGATATATTAGCAATGTTTATAAAGCAGAAGAAATAGCCATAGCCGCCATAGTTAAGGCAAACAAGGAATACGCAGAAAAAATTTAATGAGTAAAACTAAATTTATTTAACGCAAAGGAAAAAGCTATTGTGGGTGAGTTATATGAAAGTGAAGCAAAATTGTTAGGAAATCTACATTTTACACGAGAACTTGAAGAGGAAACAAAAATTTGGGTATTCTCTAATGAATGGATTTCTTATCCATCTTCAATTTTTGAAATTGATTCAGAAAACCATATTATTATGAGGCAGGGAAACAAATCTGAATTCTATAAGGCTGTGTTAAAAGAATAATTAAAAGAAAAACCTACTGAGCTGTCTTGCATGCCAATAAAAAAAATGATACTCTTAACTCCTCATATATACCTAATAGATATGATGGCACTTATTCAGAGATACCAGAACTTTAAATGCAAAAAATTTAGAGAATTATTTTTAAAATACATTTCATTAATATTAAAGCTGAATCTCCAGAACTGTCGTCTCGTCGTATGTAGTCATTATATCTTTAATGATTTGACTTTGAAAATGATATTTCAAAGTTATAAGGTAAAACACAGAAATAATAAATCATTTCAATGTTTCTAGTACTCTTATTTTTATTACCTATATTTTTTCCCTATTAAAAAATATATAGTAATAATGTTACGTGGACCTATACTTATTCCAAATTTATTTTATCTGGTGCAGGCTGTGGCTGATTGTTGTTTACATCAGATTATTGAGCATTGGTCTATTTAGAATTTTGTTTCGGGTGGGGGGGGGGGGGGGGGGGGGGCCGGTCAAAAAAAGGAAAGTGCCATGGACTATTATTGTTGTCAACAATCACTCATGACCTACTTTACATAAAATAAGCTTGGAACAAATTATATTATCTGCAATAATTGTTGATGTTAGGGATTTGCCGCCGACCGAAGATGCGTTTATATTTCATGACAAGAGTGCCTTTTTACAATGTGCTATAAGTATTTAAAACAGCCCATATGCTAAAGCCAGACGTTCCTAAAATTTTAAAATTAGGATATGGGCTCACGTGCAATTATATAATACCAACATTGATGACCAAAGACGCCAAACCAAAATTTTTAAATACTATCTCCGTTTTGTTATTGCAAATTATTTAAATGTTCAGCAAAGTGCAAATGCCTAAAAGCAAATGTAAAATGTAACATAAGTTGTCTGTGTGAAGGAAAATGCGTTGAAAACTGAACAGTAAGTAGGTATATAGAAAATTGTGTGCATTATATTTCCAGTATTGTATATAGATGCTACCCATCTACTACGTTACAATAATTATAAATAATAATAGTATATTATTTTATATGGAGGAAAAGTGATACTTTTCATGGCGTTCGTGTTTAACAGCCGAACGGAGTGAGGCTGGTAATAGAGAGCAAGCCATGAAAAGTAACTTTTCCTCCAAATAAAATATGCTGTTTTTTCTTCAAATGTCGACAAATTAATGCAAAAACATCTCTTTTTAATAGTAATAATATCTAATTATTATTAAAGATAAATGGGTTCGCAAGGCGGCTTAGACCACGGTCGTAGGTGGCCTTGCTTAGACCGGTGTCGATGAATTTAACATAAAGCTGTCAGTGGACACTGTCAACAATAATTATTTTTTTAAGATGGCGTCTCCGATTGCGTTTTAATTCCGTATTGATAAGCAGTTATTGAGTAAGTTCGATTAAATAATAACCAATGTGTTCCTAAATTAGTGATTTTTAGACATGCAGTCACAAATTGAGTGATAAATACAAATTGTAGTTTAATAAATCTTGAGTTGTTGACGCTTATTTTGTTGTCTGTTTGTATTGTATCTATGTTGCTATGACACCACTTTTACCTCCGCCGGCGGAAAAGTGAAAAGTAAAGCTCCGGCGGAGGAAAAACGAAACTTCACGGCCGCCTACACAGTCGAGTAATGACGGATTTACTGACGTTTGAAGAAAAAACATATTATTTTTACCAATCCCGTAATGCACAGTTTTTTTAAGTTTGTAACTAATATGCTTCTTTGCTGCACTTATAAATGACAGTGACGCCTGGACTCTCTCCATCTCTTTCTCTCTCGCATAGCCGCTTTATTCGTTCCCCTACACCCAACAAGGATAATAGAAGTATATAGCGCGGCCTCGGGCGCGCGGTCTCTTTAAATTTTCTAGGACTTTAAATAATTACACAGTCAAAACTAAAAGCCGTATCAAAAAAAGTTTTTAATAAAAAAGTTTCTTTGGTTTGTCAGGAACACTTTTGTCGCTTATAGTACCAATCTAACTTGAAGGATAAAAAAGTTTTCTCGATCGAGTATTTTACACTGCAAAATGATGATATTTTGTGTAAAGGAGGGCAAAAAAAGTTCTTAGGCCCATATGTCATTTTTTAAAATCTTCTACTATATGGTATCATCTTAAGAAGAGGTTGAAAAATATCATATCAAAAATTCAGATGAATCGGACATCATTTAAGCAAGTTATACAGTAGTTTGCAAAAAATAATATTTTAGTCATATTTTTCTGCTTTTTCAAAAAAGTTTTGTTTTGACCTATTTCGCAATTCCGGATCGAAGGGCGAACAAAAAAATCGGATTCAGCATGTCATTTGGCATAGATTTTCATATTTTTTAGGTGGATGTTCGCGACATGTATAGAGCATCCTTAAAACGCTTCCTACGAGCTCTTAGATTCCTAACTAAGGGTCAAATCAAGACAAGACAAATTAAATGACAAAATACATAAATTGGGTGATGATTAATTAATACTCAAAATCAGTCAAAACTTACGTAATCACCCTGTATAATTAAATATTTTCATATTATTCTCCTAGTTGACCGCTGAATAGTTGTAGGACTTTTAAAAATATTAATCCGTCTTCCTTGAGAAACTGAGTCGTATATGCTACTCCACTCTGTATTATAGATTTAGTTTAACTAATAACAGGCATTAAGGGTGTAAGATAACCGACCCTAGTCCTCACCCTTTCACCCGAATGCATTCCTCCACACTGTCGTAAGTTTTGGTTGCAAAACATAACGCTGGGTAATTATAAGATAAAGAAAAATTAATTGGGCATGGTATTGTCGAGAATTAAAAAATGGACGTGTGTTTCAAAAACAACTTAACTATATTATTCTCTTTTCTACCCAACTAACTCCACATCCAACCAACTATCGTTATTTTTCATT
>MU193652.1:236-22598 GCA_016904865.1 Pissodes strobi
CCTCCAGTCTTCTCGTCCGGATCTCTTCGTCTATACCCTCTCTCCGGCTTTCCGGGGTCTTCCTCTCCTTCTTCTTCCTTGTGGTGTCCAGTGTACTACTTTCTTCGGGAGTCGTCTTGGCCCATTCTCTGTACATGTCCGTACCATCTGAGTTGTCCAGTTCTTATGTCATCTACATTATCGTGCTTTACTTCCATTATTTCCCTTATCCTTTCATTTCTGATCCTTTCCAATCTAGACTTTCCTGCCGCCCTTCTCCAGTAGTCCATCTCTGTGGCTTTTAGTGTTTTCTCTGTTCTATCCTTTATAGCCCACACTTCACTGCTATACGTTACTATACTTTTAATTATTGCGTTGTATATTCTGTGTTTGTTTTCCTTTGTAATGTATTTATCCCATAGTATGCCGTTTAACAAGGACACAGCCTACCTGCCTTGAAGACTTCTTTCGGCTATTGCTATGTCCAGACTTCCATCTTTCGATATTTTTACGCCTAGGTATGAGCTGCAGTGTTTGATATTCTGTTTGTCTGAGATAGGAAGATCTTGTTGTTCTCCTCCTATACACATGTACCTCTAGACCCCACCTATCATACTCTTCAACTAGTTTGCGTGTCATATATTCAATGTCATCAATGTCTTGTGCAATCACCACCTGATCATCCGCAAATGCCAAAGTATAGATTGTTGATGTATCATCCACATGTATGCCCATTGCTTCGCATTTTCTCTTCCATCTTGTTAATGCGTTTTCTAGATAGACTTTGAACAGTGTTGGCGATATACAACACCCTTGTCTGAGTTTCTTTGTTACTGTGAACCCGGTTGTTAAGTTATTTCCTCTTTTTATTTGTGTTCTTGTATCATTATACAGGGAGTTGATTGCTTTTATTATTTCAGCATTTATGTTGGTATGTTGTAAAGCTTCCCATAATTTTACTAGAGGAATGCTGTCATAAGCTTTTTTAAGGTCCACAAATAGCAAATGAACTTCCTGGTTATATGCGAATTTCTTTTCTACGATTTGAGTTAACGTAAATAGGTGGTCAATGGTGGATCTTCCTGCTCTGAATCCGGCTTGCTCTTCTGCCTCCATTGCACTGTATTCATCTTCTATCATGTTTTTGAGTATTCTTCCATATATCCTGCTCATGGTGTTGGTTACGGATATTCCTCTATAGTTGTCGCATTTATTTTTATCCCCTTTCTTATGGATTACTGATATATATGACAACTTCCACTCCTTTGGTACTTCTTACTTATTTATACATCTTTGGAATAGATTTGTGAGATGGGTTAGTTTTTCTGTCCCATATTTAATAAGTTCTCCTGGAATATTTTCTGGTCCCCGCTCTTCCATTTTTTAGTGCGTTAACTGATTTTTTTACTTCTGATATAGATATTCTTACTGAAGATCTTTGAGTGGTTATATTTGTGTTAGTATTATCAATAATTTGAAATTCATTTCTATCTTCTGTCAGTATTTTTTCGAAATACTGATTCCGTGATTGCTCTGTTATTGGGGAAATTATGTCTTTGTTCCTTTCCCGTCTCATGTTCTTTAGTATTCTCCAACTTTCTGTGCTTTTTCTTCCACCTAGGTATGTGTTGAGTCTAGAGCATGTTTTCTCCCATTTTTCGTTCTTTTTTATACATATCATTCTTCGTACCCTTGCTTGTACTTTTTATATGCAAGCTTATCATTTCGGTTTTTGGAGCTTAACATGTTGTTGTATAGTGTTCGTTTGTTCTCTAGTTCAGATTCGATCTCCTCATCCCACCAGTATGGTTTTTGACGTTTCCCTTCCTTTTCCTGGCATCCTAATGCCTCTCTCGCTGCTGCTTTTATGCATGATTTTATGTATTCATACTCTTCCTCTATACTATCGAAAGATGTTCTTTGTAGTTTATTGTTTAGTCTGGTTTTGTATAGTTCTTTTGTACTTTCCTGTTACAAACTATTAATGTTGTATCTTATTTCCGTCACTTTCTCTTTTTCGTAATTTTCCTGTTTCTTTTCTTGTTGGTATCCTGTTCTAATAGGAAATACTATTTGTGTCTTGAGTAGGTGATGGTCACTACCACATGAGGCACCTCTTTTAACTTTTACATCATTGACCTTTAGCTCACTTTTTTGTTTTGTGATTATATAGTCAATAGTTCTATTAATTCATTTAAAAAAAATACTAGTTTTCAGTTTTGTAAAAAAACCTATATTTCACGGTAATGGAGCAGTTAGCCGCCATAACATACATTATCCAGTTAACAGTTAATCCATTTTAGGTCGGGAAAGTCCAAAACCAAAACCATTGGTCGGTTTATGTATTGTGTGGAATATTTAAATTTCCGATTATTGGTCCATATTTTTTTCACAATATCTAATTTTTTTGTAAAATGAATTGCCCAGCTTCTTGTGGTCAAGATAAAAAAAATTGGGAATTGGAGCTGGGAAAATATGATCTATGTTCCTAAGTATGTAATGTAGATACAAATACACTGACTAAATTTTTTAATAAAAAAAAAATGAAAGTTAAAAAAAAACACAATTCATAATTTTCGCGAATCCTTAGCAAATTGGTCAACCACTTTATTAAAAAAAATCCTTTAAGTTCTCAAATATATGCTTTCTGTGTACACTCATAATTGCGAAGCCATTCGACTTTCTGCCATAGTGCTTCTGAGTCAGGTTTTAATTCTTTTCAAGCTGCTAAATCATCGTTCAACAGTACACGTCGTGCAAGCTAAAGTAACCAAAATTATCAAATCTTTTCTCGTTTCGGGGAAAACAATGTCAGCCTCTTTTAGGACATCTACAACACCTAGTTCTGTTGATCCACGTTTATCCTGCCATAATTTTTGCCAAAATTCGATTTCATTCTTAGTATTTGGTAAATCGTGAAAACGCGCGAAGACTTCGCGACATTCTCCGAATTCTTCTAGTAGCACGGTTGATATTTGTGCCGGATGAAATTTCCAATGCAAATGACGGGGTGTCTTCTTTAGAAAAGCGAACTTCAGGAGAATTAATTGTTGAGTCCAAATAAGGTATTATTACAGACTTCCGCCAAAATTCTTAAGGCCTTCCTGCTGGTTGCTTCAATGTTGTGGTCTCCCAACAATACGGGACACTGACTTCATGTCCTTCCTCTTGTCTATTTTTTTTCTGCAACGATAGTAGCATGCCTGTGTTACTTTTTCGAGACTGTCACGGTGTTTTTTCATTAGTTGCAAAATGCGATTTATGTGCTGGGATGCCTTAATGACATCCAAAGCCATGGATTGGAGCACGTTTACTACTGGTTCCATAATAACATTCATAGCTGAGTATTTGACTATCAAAACAAAGCTAAGAATAAACTAAATTCCAGAAGCTGGAATACTGAGAACTTCATTTTAAATATCAACCGATCGGTAGCTTGCATTTTTTTCCATATTCAGTGATTCTTCAAAACAACATCTCCTGCATTAATTCGGAGCTAATATAGCTCTTCCAGAATACCGTCACCATAATGTTTACCCCCAAGAACCAAGTCGTGGGATCCAAAAAATGTAATGCAGGAAATATCCGATGTTATAATTTTCCTGCTTTCTTCAAGACTCGCCTGGGAGTATTTCTTAATTATTTGCACATCCACTGGTACACTGACAAAAAATGACCTAGCCTCTTCGAATGCCGACTTATGAAAGTGGGTATCCATGTGCTTTTTGCAATGTTCATGAACAACAACAGTGTTGCCTTTGCGTCCGGAAGTTAGTAGCGGCAATAGCAAACAACTTCGTTTCTATTTCTATTGTGTTTATTTTAATAATTAGTTTGAATCTATCTCTAGGGGGGGGCAACAGCCCTCTCCTGCCCCTCTCTGGCGACGCCCTTGTAAATTAATATTAGCTATTTGTTCATGTTTACATAATAGCGTAAATGTATTAAAAACATCAAGAACATCCAGGATCGAAAAATGTTTACCTTTTTTGGAAATTAGAGGCAGTTTCTGGTGGATTTTATGGCAGAATTCGTGATAAAATTTACTTTTAGCGTATCAATTTGTATAGTTTTTGTGGTAAGTATCCATCTTGATTTGTCTGGAATCTCATTTAAAACGATGTGTAGATGGGCCAGGAGCTATAAGCAGCGTTTCTGCAAATTGTATGGGTAATTTCGCGGCAAAATATAACTCTAAACATCGAAATTGTGGCAAGTAATAATTTCAAAATACAGAAACTTATTTCATAATATCACCGCAGAGGTAATCAAGGCAATGAGAGAAACAGGAATAGACCTAATGCATATGATATGCAAACAAATCTGGAATGCCGGCAAATGGCCCGATGAGTGGTGCAATTCCATCCTTGTGCCTATCTTTAAAAAAGGATCACCCCTGGAATGCGGTAATTACAGAACAATCACCCTGATTCCTCATGCTAGTAAAATACTCCTAACCATCATCAATGAGCGCCTTAAATCATTCCTTCTTCCGCATATATCAGCCGAACAAACAGGTTTCATCCCCGGAAAGGGCACTAGAGAACAGATTCTGAATCTTCAACAGATCATAGAGAAATCAAGGGAATACAACATTGAAATGAACCTATATTTCGTGGACTACTCCAAGGCATTTGACAAAGTAAAATGGAATAATCTCTGGACTATCCTTCTAGAAATGGGCACTCCACCTCACCTTATATATTTGGTCAAACGACTCTATGAGAACAACAATGCTAATATCAGAGCTAATAACACGCTATCGAGTAGTTTCAAAACCAACGCAGGAGTGACACAGGGATGCATACTCTCGCCAATCCTATTTAATACCTACACAGAATATATTATGCGTAGAGTAATGGACGAATGAAACGGTGGAATATCAGTGGGGGGCAGGGGGATAAATAAGTAACCTGAGAAACGTGGATGATGCCGTGATCATCGCTGCTAGCAAAGAGGAACTGACTGAGATTATGGCTAGATTGTGCTTTATTGGCGAAGAATATGGCTTGGAATTAAACAAACAAAAAACCAAGACGTTGATTGTAGACCGCCTCCATAACAATCAACATGGTGTTCAAACCGTGGCTGGATACGAGGTTGTAATTACTTAGGTTCCATGATAACAAACTATGGATGATGCGAGGCTGAGATTAGATGCAGGATGGCAATGGCGAGGAACGCAACAACAAAACTGACTAAAATATGGAGGGCTACAACAATCACCAGAAACACTAAACTGCGCATTGCGAATTCCCTCATCTTCCCTATTGCCATGTATGGCTCCGAAAACTGGACTCTGAAGGAGGGTGATAAACAGAGATTAAGCACCTTGGAAATGTGGGTATATCGACGGATGCTACGAATACCATGGACGGCCCACCGAACAAACATCTCCATTATCGAAGAACTAAAAATTGGGACACGCCTGGTTACAAAAATCAATCAATCACCACTGAGATATTTTGGGCATATTGTCACGAGTAGCTTAGGGGGTAGCGCGTTTCTTTAAAGGATAACTTCTCAGAGAAAAGCCGCGTCGCGATTAGTACAATGACGGGGTCTCAATGCTTCCTTTAATCTACCACCGGATGTTCTACTCGCGAATACATGCCTTGTTTAGCGTGCCGGGGGGTACGCACGTTTAGTTTATAACAATAACAATGTATTAACGATAAAACTTTAACAATAATTATTGGTCAGAAAAAATGAGATTCTATTATACCCGATTACTACGGTGCGCATGTTTTCTCGATTTGAGGTACTGTTTATAGGTCTTTGTTTACTGTCTTATAATTTATAGTTTTTCTTAAGAGTTTGGTTTTATTTAAGAGCACTAAGAGATTTCACTAAACTTTTTAACTGACTATTTAGACACTTGTCTTTCTCAACACTCTGACAAACTTCTTGTCAAGACTTTACTATGGAGGTTGTGCAACCCCTGGTCCTAGCAGTCGTCAAGTGACAAACCGGTGCCAGGTTTGGAAGGAAAGGAATAGAACCTAAAGCAGTCGTATGGCTAACTTTAGGAGCGGATAGATCCCAGAAGGCAGTCGTCAAGTGGCTAACCTTGGGAGCTGGAGGTGAGACCAAAGTCTGCCGAACTGAGGGTTCGGTAGCGTATTTATATAAAACAAAGTGATGATCATTGCATGCATAAGGTTCAAAGTCGCTCCCGTTGATTGCTCGCGTTGTTTATAGTTTGCCTTTAATGTTTATATAACAATCTCCAAGTTCAAGTTCAAACTTGCGACAGGGTGATATTTGTTTACTAGCTTATGCATTTTAGTAGATTACAATATTGCTAGGAGCGACACCTCAATGGAAAGACTGATGATAGAGGGGAAAGTAGAAGGAAGACGAACACGTGGAAGATCACCTAAGAGATGGATAGACCAAATTAAAACCCTAGTGGGCCACAACCTACCGGAGGCTTCACACATGGCGAAGAATCGAGTAACTTGGGCCGAAGAAGTCAAGGAGAATGCATACATGATGTCTCCATACCCTCACGTAGGGCGAAGGACTGAAGAGAAATTTCATAATATGTCTCACATTGTTGAAGTTTTCACTTCTGTCGCTTGGTCTTAAGTAGACACCGTATTTTTACAACTCTTATATTTCAACAATGATATTACATATAAAAATGTACTATTAATACTGTTTGAACGCTTAGATTCATTTGCGCAATTTGCTTCACGCAATTTTCGAACACGCAGTATAAAAGCTGAAGACCTATCTATGTGCTCAGTTATTCCTAGATGACTTCGTACCCTAATACTTTATACTGCCTTGCAACTTTACAAATTTAGATGAATGCAATCAACGCCTAATAATTTTTAGTAAGATACCTTCTGCTCTTAAATTATATTATTTTTTTGCCACAATTTTCATTAAATAAACATCACTGAAATAAGCATTAATTCGGAAATTACCAGAAGTTTAAATATCATATTCGTGGCTATAAACCGACGAAGTGGATTGAAAAAAGATCTCTTTTAATCATTTAATTCTCCATTCCGAATAAATCCTTACTAACAAATTACTGGTGTTCTCATACTGTTTAGACCCTAATGACCTCATAATGATGATGACAATACTACACGCTCATCAGAACGAAAGGGACAAAAAACAGACTTGTTAGCGATGTGACTTTATTAACTAGTTTGTCCCGTATAAATAATCTTGATACCCACGCTCCACAGGGGGGAAAGACACAAAAACTACGTGCGTTTCAAAATCGCATTAAGGATTTAATAGTTTATACTGGATACCGGAATCATTAGACTGGTTAATTTTTATTGCTCTTTATTATTTATCGTCTTTTGGATTGTCGGCTGTGACTATTTTAGTTGTCTTAACTGTAGATTCCAGCTTAATATTAATTAATCATATGAGGAAATTAAATTAGAAATAGAAGAAATATAGTCGTATATAATGCCTTACATAGAACTGCTATAGAGTACCTGTTTAAAGTAAGTATACTATAAGAGATAAGGTGAGTATGGTCTCTTGCGCAATGACGCTACATCTATCAGTCGTCAGAGATGCGAAAAATTATCTCCAGCGAGAATTATACCAAATCTACCTATATATCAGGAAACGTAATAGGTATGCGTATATCCACTGAGAAACAAAATGTTTCTCACGTTAAAAAAATGCTTTACTATATGGGAAAATCCCAGTATAATACAAGTCATGAAATTCAAGTATCTAGATGTTAAATAAGCCAGCAAAGGTGCTTATTCCGAAAAATATCATGCCAAACCACCAAAGCCGCTGCTGTGTCCGCATGCTTCCGGACCAATAAATATCAGAATATAGAAACCAGTCAACATTTAAAAAACTTGCATAACAAAAAAGACCTGACATATAAAACACAAAAAAAGCTATAGAAAAGAAAATATTATGAATTGCAACAGACAAGACAAACAGAGATTCGAGGAAAGTATAAAGTAGACAGTAGAGAACATTGTAAAATTGAGCCAGAGAAGAAGAAAATACTGGTAGAAACATGCAAATAGAACAAACAATACAATACTTACCAAAAGAGTTTTGGACAAGATACTACCTTGTAAACGGCCATCGGTAAGACCACCAAAATGATGAATGCGCAAAAGCACTAATAGGGACAAAACAGATCAATGATCTTCGAAAAGAAAGAAGAGGCATATGAATAATATTAAGTGTTTAGTTTATGTTGAGTCGATTTAAAAATATATAACTCAATCTAGCCCAGACTGGAAACTATATAAATGAAAATATAGCAGATGTCAAATAAGAAACAGTGTGATTCGTGAGATATGGAAGGTAGAATACATTGCAAAATGAGGAAAACAAGAAGAAGATACTGGATATGAACATGTAAGCAGAATAAACGATACAAGCTAGTAAACGACCACCGGTAAGACCACCAAAAAGATGGATGAATAGATGGCACAGGACTACTACACTGTGGGCAAAATTAAATTGGAACCCTCTTTAATGCTTAATAACTTTTTTATTTTCAAAGGATTTTTTATAATTTTTGGATATGTTATGGTCTAAGGTATTGGGATTAAAAAGAACTTTGCAAAGATGGTCTACTTCAGTGGCGTGCAGAAAAGGGAGTATATTTCAGAACCAATGTATCTCAGATCGTTGCAAAAATCGACCAAATGAAATAAAGTTGTAAAAATTGACAAAAAAGATTTGAAAGGGTTCGGAATATTGACCATTAAAAAACCAGGTCAATACAAACAAAAATAAAAATTGATACTTTAATTTTGATAAAACCCTGTCTTGTGGGCCAAGTTAAATTGGATCCTTTTTTAATGCTTAATGACCTTTTATTTTCAAAGGATTTTTTATCATTTTTGGATATGTCATGGCCTAAGATATTAGATTCAAAAACTTCAGTGGCGTACATTGAAATTTAAAATAATTTTTTTTTTATTTTAAAATTTTCAAATAGATTCAAAATTTCTGTACGCCAATGAAGTAGACCCGCTTTGCAAAATTCAATTTGATTCTAATGTCTTAGGCCATAACATATCCAAAAATGATAAAAAATCATTTGCAAATAAAAAGTCACTAAGCATTAAAAAAGGATCCAATTTAATTTGGCCCACGAGACATGGCTTTACCAAAATTAAAGTATAAATTTTTATTTTGTTTGTAGTGACCTGGTTTTTTAATGGTCAATATTCCGAACCGTTTCAAATCTTCTTGGCCCATTTTTACATCTTTATTTCATTTGGCCGATTTTTGCAACGACCTGAAATACATTGGTTTGGAAAAATGCCCCTTTTCTTTACGCCACTGAAGTAGAGCCTCTTTGCAAAGTTCTTTTTAATTCCAATACCTTAGGTCATATTATATCCAAAAATGATAAAAAAGCCTTTGAAAATAAAAAAGTTATCAAGCATTAAAGAAGGTTCCAATTTAATTTTGCCCACAGTGTATAATTAGGATAAAACAGATCAATTATCTACAAAAAGGAATACCAAGCATATGAATAATTTTTGTTTTATAGTTTCTGTTGAATCGCTTTAAAGATATAGAGCCCAAACTACCTTAAACTAGTGAAACAACCCATACCCGGGGCAAGCATTTGCATGTCAGACTCAGAAGTAAAGGCGTAGCTGTGATCGTCATAGATGAATAAATACCATTTGTTGATAGCGCATGCGCAAATGGTTGGTTAGGACCCAACATTACGTTGTGTTTGTAGTAGTTGTTATAGAGTAGGATATACGCTGCTTTCCTATGAAACTGATAAGTACATACCCTTCTAGGACCACTTTCCTCTGTCGCTTTGAGTTTCATGCCTTACATACAAATACTTAAATCCGCCTTGAAAATACACTGTCTAATGGTAGAAATAAAAGTCGTTGGATGCCAAACAACTAATCTATTTGTCACATTATTAAAATATGCCATCTCACTCGCAGGGGGATTTTATAATGTAGAATTAGAACACGTAAAGTACAGTGGACAGGTTTACCCCAGACAAATATTAACTAGGACAAGGTCTTTTTATTTCCAACACTGATATGTCAAAACAATAGCAGTAGTAAAAATTATCCTAAGATAATAAACCGAAGATAGGTCTCTCGCATAAAATTACAGAAATTAAAACAAGACAGTTAAAAATAAAATGCAGCAGTTACAATAAATGAATAAATAAATAGATGATAAGTCAAGAACACAGCCAGAAATGTAACGGTAAATTTACAAATTCAATAATAAAATGAGGAACTAACTCAAATTTACCCAACTAATCCAACTACTCAAACTAACCATGCACGTACTACCCATTTACGGAAATAGACAATAACATTAGTCAGGTTTAACTTTGCTGATTTATGTCAGATATTCTCGGCTTAATAACACCCGTGTTTGATAAAGTTGCGCGATTGTAGTTGGTATAATTCATCTTTTTGGCATGCAACCAATGAGTCGAGATGCGAGCTACGTGCTCTATAAGGATGTATAAGTGTGGGGGGTCGCAACGGGGCCTGCCTAATATTTTTTCTGCAACAAGGGGATCACAACGAGCCCAGCCTTTTAATTTGAAGATCCTGGAGTTTCTGCTACAAATAGGTGTTTTCGGTACGCGGACGATAACTGATAGGGATCCCACAGGAAATGCAGTCATTCTTTTCAGCGACAAAGCGAGCACAACGGGCCCAGCCTTTTAATTTATATATCTTTTTTCTTTTTACTTGATATGCATGGTTATCGTACATTTGCCATATAAAGCCAATCGGAATAATTTAAATATTATCCATACACAAAATACAACACACGTCAACAATAGGTAACAGTACTGCCTGAATCTGCACAAATGGGCCGTCGCCTAATACTACCCTTTTTTATTCGAATTCGGTCCTGCATTTTATACCCGTAACTATACTGTGATTACACTTATCTTATATTTATAGTTAAAAATTTATTATTCCTTTAAGGCTGATCATTTAATGTTATTCCATTTTACTTGGTTGTGATTTAAACTTGTTATAATATTACTAATGTAGTGCTTTTGGTGTTTCTTTTATTTACACTAAGATAGTGTGTATTTTAGTGTATTTTATATATTTTTTATTCTTGCATTTTTTTTATTTCTTATAATTTTTTCTCTCTTCTTGCATTTGTTTTATGCATTTTAATTTGACTTGTGTCAAATATTGTATATTTCGTGGTACCAATAAATTATGGTTATTATGACTATTGTCTCACCAATACATTATGATTATGATAATTATCTTGGCATACATATATTATGATATTTATGATCATCTTGGTTTAAATAAATTATGATTATTATGATTATCTTAGATATACGGTATCACCAAGAGCTGCGCTCTCTTCTTTTGTATATCATTATTATTATTATGACTATTGCCGTACCAATAAACTATGATTATTTTGAGTATCTTAGATACGGTGTCATCAAGAGCTCCGCTCTCGTCTTTTGTATACTAAGTTTTCCTTAGTCTTACATATTATCCTGCCTCACCTTAATCCGATCAATTTGAGATTAACTAGAAAGATATTTTGGGGTAAATCCTCTAAAAAAAACTAACTATACACTTGCTTTAAATCAGCTGTGCTGTTCTATTCGTAAAACCCTAGCTGTCGCCATTCTGTCTACAACTTATTGCATCTAACGTTATTTGTCGTGCCAGTACCAGATGGCCCTTCGCAAAGAGATTTACAACTTTATTCTATTAGCTCGTCCTCGAGGTAATAGGAAGATAAGTGTTTTATTTTTGTCAGAAATCCGTTGGTTTTATGAGTTTATAAAATTCCATTTTGATTTAATTTAGACTTTCAAAATTTTCTTATCGATTATATAATACACAAATTAGAGCCATGCCTTATTTGAAGAGATTTTAACGATTTACGGTCATCCCTGAGTCTAGCCGAAATTGTACCTGCCCTTTGCGACAAGAACAAGGGATCGAGCCCTTATGTGCGTGCCCCCAGAACATAGTTACCTAAAATTAAAATAATGAAAGTATAAATTTTGCGTAATAGAATTGGTTCTCACCTCACAGAAATGTTGTTTTTTCATTTCCTCTTCGGATAGTATCGTCTGCATACTGCGAATGGATCGCGGCATGTTTTTACTTACTAATTTTAGATAGTGATATTAACTGTATCAGAAATGTAATTTTACATGTAGATCTATGGACACACCCTGGAGCCTCTCAGCCGATTAACGTCGTCCTGACGACACAGCACATGTCTATATTTGAAATTAGGAGAATCTCCGCAGAGTCATGGCGAATTAAGCCACGGTAGATGAAATTAATGGGCCGTGTATCTACCGATTACCTTCATCCGGGGATCATATTTTCACCGTGACTAACCTCTCCAACACCCTACGGACATTAGTCCTAACTAGACTTTGAAGTACATAAGTACATGTGCCATCCGATAAATGTCGTCCGGGGGGCACACTTTCACCGTGATCAAACTTTCCACGATCCCGATTTTCATAATAATAAGACCATGTCTTTTACAGCAACGCAACTATATAAAGCTTAGATTAAAGAGGTTTTTTTCTATACTCTAAGATATAAAGTCACCAGTTCGTTTCATTAAAGCTACGGCTAAGCAGCAAAATATGTAATAAATAAATGCTTGAAGCGTCACAAAATGTCTCAGGCCATGGTGTACTTGTTGGTGGTTATTACAATTCTATTTAAAGGTACATTCCACCTTGGTATTCGATATTTTTGTTCGACAAAGATTAATTAATTTTTATTTAATGTTATTTTATCCACGTTTTTTAACAATATATTATATTTTTTTACGTTTGAGGTAAAGATGGAATTTTAAAAAATTGTTACGATTTTCAGAGAGACGTCTTATTTCCAGTAAGTTTGTAAAAACTGGGCCAAGTGATTTTCATAATATCACAAAAGATTGAACTAAACACGATCTTCTTGAAATTCGGAAGTGGGTCGCGCATATATGTCAATATCTGCAAGTTTGTCAGCATCAACGCATGGAAATTCTTTTTATGCTCACTTAATTTATTATAGTTATCTTTCTCCACTTATTCGTGCTTTTGTCATCTAGCTAAATAAAATTTAGTTTCGTTCCATATATTCAACATTTATATTTTATATGTTATTTTATATAAAATAATAATTTAAATTTCATTGTTTTCAGATCCGGCAGTTTCTGTCCGGTCCCCCGATGTCAACGGCGGACGCAGCTCTCACCCTCTTGCACCCTGCTTGGCTACCACGTTGCCGCCCCTACCTCCTTCCTCCACCAGTCATCATGAGAGAGAAGGACTCGTCGCCTAGGAAGATGTTGGTCGCCCAGAGTGGGCATTCGTCACCTAAACAGGCGGCAGTATATCCTTTGTCAGTAAGTAACTTAGGTTCTGGTATAGCTATTACGGTCCATTAAATATGATATCAAAATATTTATGAAAATACAGATATTTTAGTTTTTAAAAGAATAGCTGAAACATTCTTCCAATACTATGAAGTGCCTGATTCGAAATTTAGTATTACAATGTTTTCAAAAACTTCATAAGTTATCATCATTATATATTCTAATGTTCATATTCATAACTCTTCCGATTTGTAATTTCTTTATTGGTTGTTGATTGGTGTCTGCAGCATTTGCCTCGTGGCAAATTGGCATAGAAACTTTCTATTATTTTAAACACTTGTTCATCTTTGCAGTATTGTTTGACCTTTTTTTATACAACAGTGGTTGCTATACCATTACCTTACCATATTATTTGTTATTTTTTCATGTGTGTCAAAACAGCACCATTAGTACAGCAATAGAGTCAAGTTGAGTTGGTTTGCCTTGGCATATCAAGTCGACCAAAGCTAACAAAACTATCCTAAATATACTACCTTACGAAAAGATGCCGCAGTAAAAAATATGTCAGCTTCACACACTTATTTTTCTGTACTTTCCCGGACTTTTGTCCTTGAATTTATTGAAATAGATATTAGTACTGTTAATTTTTTGTTTCCGGTACCAATTATTTACGTCCTATACATTTGCTGCTATTCCCATCTACCTTTCTGATCACCGATCTGCTATTGTATCTCTCATCATATTGTATCAAGATTTCATTTTGCACATACAGTTATGCAAGCAGTATAATATACCCTATAGTCCATCGAAAACCGCGTCTTCTTAGCCTGTGCGTTTATTAAAATACCGATCTTTATAACCAACTTGCTATTTGTAGTAAATCCAAAATTTGAAGTTCAATTAAACAGCTATATTAACTTATACAGTAAATAGCTCATGCATATAATAAAAAAAAATAAAGACAAATAAGTAATAATTTTGCGATAGTAAGACAGTAGCCACAAAAAATACCTTCTCTTCCAGGTGAGAGTACCACCTCCAGAAGAGGCTCCTTTCGATCTAAGTGGTAGAAACAACAGCAGGTCATCTCCAGGACCCCACATGAGTCCGGCAGGGAGACCGCACGAGCAACAAGGAGAAGACCAGCCTCTTGACTTAAGAGTAGACCATAAGAAAAAGCCTAGTTCCATAATGATGCGGCGGCAGGTAATATATAATTAGCATTATTTATTTTAATACAATAATAATAATTTTTATAATATTATTAAAAAATAACCGTTATGCTGTCTCTTAAAATTGCATATCGGCATATAACTATGTCGACTATGTCAACTATTTTGAACTGAATAAGTAAAAAAAACTTTCCTTTGCAGGTTGAAGATGAAAACCGCAACATTATCTCTCCATCGCCTAGCACATCTAGTGAAAAAGAGGAAGTGATAGTTGAAGATCGGTCATCACCTCGTACCCCAAATATTCCAAAACCAGCATTTTCACCCCAACTTCCAGCATACCCCGGTATGCTATTCCCACCTCAACCTATCCACCCAATGATGCTAGAGGCAATGTACAGAGCTCAAGGAGGAGATAAGGTTCCAAGATTACCTCTACCTTATCCACCATCACCCGGATACCCCCAAAGATACCCATTTTTGAGCCCTAATATGCTTAGTCCTCCTGTAAATAATGTTCCTTTTGAAATGTTAAGAAACGCTCCAAGTGCACCACCAACACCAAAAGTGTTTGACCCCTCAAGTGGAAAACCAAAAGATAGGTACGCATGCAAGTTTTGTGGTAAGGTATTCCCTAGAAGCGCCAATCTGACGCGTCACTTAAGAACTCACACCGGAGAACAACCATATAAATGTAGATACTGTGAACGAAGCTTTAGTATATCTAGTAACTTACAGCGACATGTAAGAAATATCCACAACAAAGAGAAGCCATTCAAATGTCCGTTATGTGAACGGTGTTTTGGTCAGCAAACGAATTTAGATCGTCATCTGAAGAAGCATGAGGCTGATGGTCCAACGATTTTGGATGAAAGGAATCTTCAGCGAAGAAACTTAAGTCGGAATCTCAGTGAAGAGTCGTATTTTGAAGAAATCAGGTCTTTTATGGGTAAAGTGACAGATGGAAGGTTACTTCAGCACCTCAAACCAGGCTCTAACTTACCCAACTTTCCCCTCTCCTTACCTTCAAAGCTTTTCGATTCAAGCAAAGTGCAAGAATCGGACAAACCCTCAACTCCTACAGAAGAAACGAAGAGAGACTCCTCTTATTTCTCGGATAAGGACAACTATTCATCAAGGTCATCGACAAGTTCCGAAACGTCGCACAAAGACGACGATTTAATTATGAAGAGTGAAGAGAGTACTATGAAGATGGAACGAGATGAAGATAGCAACAATAACAATAATGGTGGCGGAAATACATGATAAACGTAGAAATACTGACTGTGATATGGTTTCAAAATTCGGTTATGTGAGTTTTATACAAATGTTATACCCTTGTGAAAACAGGCGCCAGAACTATGTCGGCACTAGAAATACATTGATTGTGATAGTTTAAATTGTCTCAAGTAATAAATTCATAATTATCAATTCTCATTCAGTGACTCAGTGCTCATTTTCTTGGCGTTGTCAACATCAAAAGATCCTATTACAAATATATTGATGTGTCTGCCAAATATGTGACAACCTGGTGTCAAAGTTAACTAATTATTATCTTTTAAAAAATGATCCGAATCATCTTTACCAAAAGAAGAATACTGGTTAGTGTGTATGACATTTTGTTAGCCTTGTTAGTGCAATCTATTTTTAGTACTTCCCTTTTTAGGTAAATGCCAAAACACCTACGTTAAGCCAAACCACTTATTTGTATACGGTTCTACAGGGTGATACATCTCTTTAATTATTGATATAATATAATACAATTTTTTTTCTGATAATATGCATACATGGATTTAATAAGTTACTTTTTCTTTTTTAATTACATTTTCATTTAAATGAAAACAGAGAAGTGGCCAATATTTACACGACTGATAACAATTCAAGTCAATAATTACATGTGAAGAATAAGTAGGAGATGAAATTTTAACTTCGATACTGACTTTAAATGCAATATTAGTCTAGTAATTGTAGAGTAGTGCTTCGGTCTCGACGAGACTAGTCTCGGTCTCGTCTCGTCTCGTCTCAAAATTCGAGACCGATACCGAGACGAGACTAGGAATTATAACTCGGGACCGAGACCGAGACTTCAAGGTTCGAGACCGAGAGTCTCGTCATGTCAGTCTCGATAGTCTCGAGTGTTGAAATAAAAATTATTTATAAGTAGGAGAGTACGAAAATAATGTTTTTTTTAATGGTAGGTAACGGACAAAAGATAAAAAACATTTAGGTACACGAAAATCAAGGAAATCTAGGAAAGTATGTACCGGGTGTACCAAATTCGAGCCCCATCATTGGGATCTCGGAAACTAGAAGAGATACAAGGTCGATTAAATTGAGGCAAAGTTGCGCAATTTGATGCTGATCAAAATGCCACCTTAAAAGTGTTAAAATTCCGAGGATATTTGGAAAAAAACGAATATTCTCGATTCCATTTTTATTTTTTTATGACTCTATTTAAATAGATATATCAAAATAAATTTGACATTCTTATTGCTACTTTTTCTGTTCTACAAACCGACGTTTCGTCTTCGAGCTGCCATCATTAACTTTGTTTTTTTTTTAAATACGGCCCTGGATTTTTTATTAGAGATTCTAAAGTCCCAAAACCAATGATGTACCCGAACTTGTTCGAAAAATTCATATTAATGGCATTTTCCATAAGAACTCGTGTGTTAGAGAGAGGCAGAAAACAGATTTTTGGCATCATCAGGAAATCAATAAAATTATTTTTTCGAAAAAGTGCGACATATCATTCGTTCTGGCACATCAGAAGTTCTTAAAAACTGATATAAAAAAAATCAACTACTTTCTGCCTCTCTCTAACACATGAGTTCTTATGGAAAATGCCAATACTATGAATTTTTCGAATAAGTGCGATACATCTTTAGTTTTGAGACCTTAGAAGCTCTTAAACTCCGTAATAAACAATCCAGGATCGTAGTTAATGATGGCAGCTCGAAGACGAAACGTCGCACAGTGGATCGAGCCAGTGCATATTTGTGGGCATACGGCAATTGTGCAAAATTCCTAACTTGATATAATTTTTTAAACAAATGCCCCCTAAAAACCTCAAATTTATTTAAAGTAGGCATAATTTCTTTTTTGACAATTTACTAAACAATATAGGAGTCGTTTTTGGCGAGGAAAATGATTTTTTTCAATATCCTTATTAGGTTGGCTATTACAAATTAAACAGCATAACTTCACACTTAACCAAAAGCTTATTTTCTTTGTTATAGTTTTATTCTATACGATGTATGAGTTTGCAAATTACCCAGTTACTTTAATATCAACATGTAGTTAGTAACAATAATTTTTTAAATCTTATTATTATGCAATGTGTTACATAAAACTTAAAATATTAAGAGATTTGCTGCCACTAGGCGCCACTTTGGAAAATACATATAGGTCATATGTGTCTTGAAACATAGCGTGCTTTATAGAAAAAATACCCTGTATGTTGCTAAACCCAACTTAAAAACCTTTGCAGGTTGTTATTTAAAAATAAAAAATATTTTTTTCTATACAGAGTGTTTCCAGATCGATTCGTTCTATGCATATATTATCTAAAATATAATAAAATTCATATTCATTTTACACAAAAGTGGTTTACTAAGACCTCAACTTATAGGGATCTTTTCATTTCAAGCACTTTTTTTAATAGGAAGCCATCTTTAAACTCGAAACTACTTTTCTTAATAATATTCATCTGAATATTTTCAAATTACGGTACTCTCCTTTTAAATGACTTTAATATTTTTTTTGCCTATCCTGTAGGTTGTTTACCAAGTAACCATTCTAAGTACACCCTATATGGCTACCGAATATTATGCATGAACCCTTGAGATTATTTCGATTTGGATTGGGGTGTGTGTTCGTTTTAAACCACCAAAGTAATTTTTTTTCACATTTTGTTAGTATATCCACAATTGCCTATGTATCGATCCACTGTGCGTCGGTTTGAAAATCTGATAGCACCATCTTGAAGAACAGAAAAAGTAGCAATGAGAATCTGAAACTTATTTTTTTTATATCTAGTCAAATAGAGTCATAAATATATAAAAATAAAATTGAGAATAATCGGTTTCCTTCAAAAATCTTCGGAAGTATTCGATATATTTAAACTTTTGAGGTGGCATTTTGATCAGCATCAAATTGTGCAACTTTGCCTCCATTTAACCGACCTTGTATCTCTTCTAATTTTCGAGATCCCAATGATGAGGCTCGAATTTGAGACACCCTGTATAGGGTTACTCAAAAATTTCTAGGCATATCCTTTACCTACCTTCAACTATTCTTGAATTATTTTGATTTGAACATAAACATATCATTTTATGGTTCGATGAGTGTTTTTTTTTTTCTACAGCTGGCATTTTTAACATTAAAAATACACATTTCTAGTCTAGCATGAATCCACACTTAACAAAATCGATCCAATTTTCTGGACGTCGTTCTGTTAACGTTTGTTGCGGCGTACTGTGGGGAAGAATAATTGGTCCATTTTTTATTTCAAATTTTTGAACTGGTCGCAGCTATCAAGAATTATTAGAAAATATATTAGGATAACTTCCACAGATATTTTCAAAAGAAAATTTGGATAAACTCATATATCAACAAGATGGAGCACCGCCATATAATGTTGTTGCTGTTCAAAATTTACTAAATACTCAATTTCCAGAGTGGATCGAACGATTAGGAACTATTAGATCGCCACCACCACTGTAATCCTGACCTAACTCCCTTCCTGTCGGGTGCTCTCAAAAACAAAGTAATTCGTTCGATAATTTAAACATAAATGATATAGAAAACGTTATTAGGCAAGAAATAATTAATATTAACAATTACAGTCAAGCCTCCATTCATGGTGCTTTGAAGAAATTGAAGTGGGGCTACAGACGCTGTTTTGAATAAAAAGGAGGCCATTATCAGCACTACATCGTTAATATCCCAATTTCTTTAAGTATAGGCTCAAACTAACCCAAACTCAGCCGTAAAATTAAAAGAATGAAGGTAGCGTTTCTTTTGTCATTGTATATTAATTTCCTATAAGAAAAAATGCTATTAGTACCATAAGCTTCAATTTCCTTTCAAATTTCAACGACAATAATTATTGGTATCGATATATAAAGCTTAAAAAAATATTTTTTATATTCAATCGAAATAATTCAATTTTAAAAGAAACTACATCCAACTAGCTACTTTATTTATATTTAATATATTTTTTTTTAAGTTTAAAATAAAATAGCTAGATGGGCAGTGAAAATATAACCAATAACCCTGTACATATCTAGACTGCAATTTACTAGTTGCCTACCTATATTTATGAGTAACACAAAAGAAAATCAAAACAGGACTTATATAGCTTATAATAATTTCAAATTCACCCAGCCACCGGGGATTTACCTAAAAACTATAGACCATGAAGATTTTTTGTGACTTTGTTACTTAAATTAATTTTGCTTAAAAAAATCGACACTTTGTGAGGTTATTAAAGCTATTTATCTGAAAAAAACCAAAAATCTAATTATTATTCAATAAATAATTTTTTTTTGAAGTGCACGAGACTCTCGGCGAGACCGAGACGAGACTCGAAGAATCGAGACCTTGCGAGGCCGAGACCGAGATCTCAATAATCTCGTCTCGTCTGGGCGAGATTGAAGCACTAAGTAATTGTCACTTTCCCGCACTAGTACGAAAAAAATCACTCAAAATATATTTTATAATTCTAAAATTATTCTAAAATTATGTTTATTCTTACTAATTTTTAATTTTAGTATACGGTCGTAGAAAAAATTTTGTTCCCATCTCTAGTGTTTTCCTGCACTTGACTGCTTGCCCGAACTCAAGAAGGTATCTGCCGCACCTGTAAGTAAAATAACTATTTCTTTGAAGTAAAGCCACTCAAGTCGCATTATTTGCAGAAGTACCATTTCATTAAGTTCTTACAGACGATGGGTACTTATTAAAAAATACCCCGCCCTTCTATTTCGTAACTTGTTTATTTGGGGCAGTAAAATGTTGTAAAAAATGTGAGCTTGTAGGATTTATTCTGTACTTCTTGCACAGGTATTTGAAAATTTATGAAACATATTATTAGTATACAGGGTAGACCAAAAAGTATACTTTTTTAAATGGGACACCCTATGTTTGTATTAATTTATTGGTTCTTCGTTTAATTCTAAGCATTTTTTATATAACAAGTCATAGACTCAAAGTCAGCTGTCTTTGAAATATTAGCAAATAAAATTTTATAAAAAACTAACTACTTAACTAACTATATCATATTAAAATATATGTTCCTAAATATTGAGTTGCTCCACAGGGCCTCCATCTTGCTCGATGCATGGTAGGAATGTTCTTCTAAGTTTCTCCAAAGATCCTCCAACAAAATCTGAATGGTTTTCATTTAGTTCATTTATTTCGTTCCTAATTAGTTGCTTTAGATGTTCTATATTTTCAATATGATTTTGGTAAATGCAATTTTTTTAATATCCCCATAGAAACGCATCCATTGGAGTCAGATCAGGACTGCTGGCTGGCCAGTTAATTGGTGCATTTCTGCTACCAATCCATATGTTAAAACGTTGGTTTAAGTGGTTTCTCTATCGTAAGGTGCCATGGGGTGGGGCTCCGTCATGCTGGAATTTAACATGTCCGAAGTGCTGCAAAGTTAATTCATCTAGAAATTCTTCTAGGTCGATTTGGAGAAAGTTTAAATAAGAGTCTCTATTCAAGTTTTGATCAAAAAAATAGGGTCCAATAATTTAGTTATCCATTAGTCCGCACCAAAGGTTAACAGACTGGCATGGCGCCCTTAAAATCTAAATTCTCTGTAACAGAATGGGTTTTCTGTAGCCCAATACTTGGTATTTTTTCTATTTATCATGCCATTCGTAGCAAAGGTAAACTCGTCCGTCCACAGGATGTTTCTTAAAAAGTTGGGATTATTATTAATTCTTTCCAGCATAAAGCGACAAAATTCTACTCTCCTTTCTCTATGCGTCTGTGTTAATTTCGGGGTGGGTCTGATCTTGAAAGGCTTGTAACCAGCTTTCTTAAGAGTCTTCTGCACTTTTGAATAGGACGCTTCTGTTCAGACTTGATGTTTGTTGAAATTTTTCGAATATCCTTTTAATTGTTTTTTTTGCAAGGAGCGTGCATTCTTGGATTTTCTCGTGTTAAGTCTCGCTGAGTTGCTGCGGCATTATAGTTGTTGCGAATAAACGGACTTAGAATTATCTGTTTTTCTCTTTGCGAGTGTGGCAGTTTTAATATCAAATTGCAACGATCCTTTTTGAATGACTTGATTGTTATTGTCACTGTCACTTTTATTAATTTATTCATTGCTACTATATAAGAACCTAAAATTTTTAATTAAAATGTTTATTCGCTAATATTTCAAAGACCGTTGACTTTGAGTATATGACTTGTTATATAAAAATGCTTAGAATCAAACGAAGAATCAATAAAGTAATTGAAATATAGGGTATCCCATTTAAAAAAAGTATACCTTTTGATCTACCCTGTATACTAATATGTTTGATCAATTTTCAAATACCTGTGCAAAAGGTACAGAAAGAATAAACATAAACATAAACATAAACATTTTATTAACGAACTTGTCATTTACATTGTTAGGCATAAGTGATAAAATATCCAATTGTAATAACTATACTTAACCCCAATAGATAGCACTTAACATTAATACATCATAAAATAGTGTAACGCACATAAAATAAAACACAAACAAAGACAAAAATTATGTTAGTCTAACTCTTATATCTATATATACATAATTTTTTTTTAATCTGGTAACTGGAGAGTTCAATCCATAATTGGTTCCATGATAATCTTCATGAAAAAGTCTATTATG
>JAEQML010063906.1:0-22595 GCA_016904865.1 Pissodes strobi
AAAATCTTTAGGCTGCGGTTTGTATATAACTGACTCAAGATACTCCTAAAGAAAAAAATCATGTGTGCAGTTCACACGCGGTAGAAGTGAAATCTTCTAAACTAAACCATAAACCAAGCGATCACACATCCAAGTACTAATCATGCCCGATGTTGCTTAACTTCAGTGATCAAATGACAACTACTTTTTACTTTTTACTCTTACCAAACATGTAACAACTGTATAACTAAGTTCTATCTCATTCTGTAGCAGGTTACATCCTATAGATCTTTTTTTAAGGAATATGTCCTTGGTTTTAACTCCTCAATGTGATGTTCAGTTGTTTTTTTTTCAGAAGCCTCCCAAATCTTGGCTATTCGCATGACTTCATACAATCCAAAGATTAAAAAAGATATATTTAGAACCTGCCTGATATATGCTTACCATATATACAAGAGGAACGTCTCCCCGTCATCCATTTTAGACAGACACTTTTCTCTGCTTCACCCAGGAATGTTCCCCCTTCTTGAGTTTTTTTTCAGTAACTTGTTTAGGATTACTCTTGCGGTTGCTTCGCAATATTTCTACTCTGTGTTTTTCGTATCATAGTAATTTTTCTGAAGGGGCAACGCTGTTATATTAATTACCCATGAAAAGTATATGTTGTTTCATTAGACATGGTTACATAAGTCTTATGACTATATGATGAGTTTTTAAAATATTTTGGTCCTGAGATTCAGATTGCCCGAATATATTTCCATGTTCAGTAATAGCCAACTCGCGTTGCTAGTTCATACAACTTTATACAGTATTTAGCTGTCCTGTTTTAATATACTTTCTAAAGGTTAGTGCTCCGAGAAAAAAAATAGTAAGGATTCGTCCATTAGGCGAATTGTCCAGCTTTTGTGATCCTTGCAGTTGCTCAAATCTCTTCACAGACATAATATAGGTGAAAATAGGGTGCAAATACAACCAGTTAGAGTGTGTAAACATCCTTGGCGACTTTACTTGCCATAGGCAAAAACCTAGGAATTTCATTATTTCTTCTTTGTTTGTTCTATGGAAAGCTCGCCGCTTGCTATGTCTTGTACGTTGACGAATCTACAAGGTCCATCGGTGAACAAATTTTCGAACATGTCAATTGGTAAAGTATTTTGATTTACCGGTATTTTCAGACCCACTTTTTATCAAAGGAAAGATCCAGAATATTTGAGACAGTTTCTCCTCATCCTTATTTCCTTAGATAGCATCTCAAGCTCTGACTCGTCATTTTCTACTCCTATCGCATCTCCTGATCAAGACGTGCTAGGCGTTTTCTGAACCATATCTTCTGAGGCGTCAGGATTTGATGCTTCATTAGTAGTATCATAGCCTTTTCCTTCGTGATCTTTTTCTCCTGAAGAAAGTTGCTTATACAGTTGTAACAATTGTTGCTCTTGTATAGATCTATCCTGAAAGCACTAAAAATGAGAGACTTATAAAGGAGAAAACGCATTAGACTGCGACCGTCTAATGCGTTTTCTCCCGTCGCATCGCGTACCATGTTAGTCTCGACCGCGCGCGGTGAAGTTCCTTCCCATGTTTTATAATATATGCATTCGCACTAGGCATTCTCGGGCTCGTCTCGCTCGCATTGCGTTCTCTTCCGATCTTTTCCATAGAATCTCGGGAGACCGCGATCAGCTCAGCCCAGAACGGTTCGCTATGCGACATGACCGCGGCCGCCTAAGGCTGCGGCCACGCTTGCGAGCGATTTATCGCCAGAGACAAATCGTTCACGACAATGTAACAAGCGAAAGGCGAGAATCTGCCCAGAGAAAAGCGATTCATATATCTGTTTTCGTCATGCCTCTCACACGAGCTCGTCGAATTGCCTTTCTTTTGGAAGATGATGCATTTATAGACCCTTTTTTAAAGAACAGAAGGAAATATGGTGTACATCCCATCAATAAATGCAGAAAAGCATACGGGGAATATCATCACTTGTATAAACATTTGCGAAAATACCCAGAGAGGTTTTTCCAGTACCTTCGAAGGAGCATACACACATTTGATTTACTACTAAATAAAACTAGAACGAGTATTGTGAAAAAAACTACCAACTTCGGGAAACCAATTTCTACTGAAGAACGATTAGTGGTTACAATAAGGTATGTAAAAAAGAAACTAGTTAAGGCATAAAGATTACACTTTCGTTCTTAGTAATTATTCCCATATGCTAGTAGTGGTAACGCTTGTGGTGTGGGTTGGGTTAGGCTAGGTAAAAGTTCGTGATATGTTGGTGTTTCATCAAATAATGGGGATTGACTTTGTAACAACTCCTGTGTTTGTTGCTCCGGTGGCTGCTGTTGAGTCACAGGCTGTTTTTCTGTTGCGCCGACACCGGTGGCTGCTGTTGAGTCGCAGGTTGCTTTTTCTGTTCCACCGACACCGGTGGCTGCTGTTGAGTCGCAGGTTGCTTTTTCTGTTGCACCGACACCGGTGGCTGCTGTTGAGTCGCAGGTTGCTTTTTCTGTTGTACCGACACCGGTGGCTGCTGTTGAGTCGCAGGTTGCTTTTTCTGTTGCACCGGCACCGGTGGCTGCTGTTGAGTCGCAGGTTGCTTTTCCTGTTGCACCGACATCGGTGGCTGCTGTTGAATCATGTTTGCCTTAAATTTATCGAATACTAATTGTTGTATACTACTTCTGAGCTCTAATTTGTCAAAAAGCAATAGACGTTCCATATAACAGTAAACTTCGGAAAAAATTTAAATCTGCACTTTCTGGTTCATCGCCTCGGTTAACTTCTTTTTCCAACAAAGTAACTTTTTTTCTGTAACTCCAAGTATTGATGGTTGAGATTTTGGGCGTTTCGTTTTTGAGGGATGCGACGTTGTAAAAACTCGGATCCAACAGTAGCACTGCTAGAAGGGCGCGATGTTGACAACAGGGATTGCGAGCGTGATATTGATGCTTCGGACTGCTGCCGCCGACGTGATGCTGATTCTGCGTGTTCTAACGGCGTTGCCACTAGTAGGGACGTATTTATTGTGACATCTGCATCATTTTCGTCATTACTTGTACTATGTTCTATTTCAGCATCGGTAATGTCACTTTCATATTGTGTTTCATTGCCTTTCGAACGTCTGGCATCATTTAAATTACCCTGAGTTGGAGCAAGTGTAGTATAATCCCTTAAAAATTGCATGCTTTCAAAGTACTGCCATTTACTTTTAGTTGGTATTGCTATCGATCCGGATTTTAAAACAGGAATCTTTTGGTTTTCGCGCCGGAACTGATCCTTAAGGTTCTTCCACTTTGATTTCGCGACATTACCTAAAACAATAACCTATTCTAGTGCATATTCTAAATGGTGTATGTAAGAAATTTGATTGGGGCCATAAGCCGGTACTATGTTGAAAAACTAATTCCATTGTTCTTGTTTTAGATATTTAGCTACTGGATGTTCATTCAGAAGTCTAGCATTTTCATTTCGAATGGGCAAGTATACGATAAGTATGATAGTTTTTGAAACAGCCGAAATAATTTGGAGTAAATTGGTTCAAGAATATATGTCCGTGCCTACTGAGGAACATTTACAAAAAGTAGTATCAGACTATTATAATCGATGGAAACTTCCCAACTGTTTTGGATCGATTGACGGCAAGCACTGTCAAATAAAATGCCCGCCAAAATCAGGATCGAGTTATTTTAATTATTTAAAATACTTTTCGATAGTACTACAAGGCGTGGCTGATGCTGATAAAAAAATTCCTAACAATAGAAGTAGGAGGCAGGGGTAAACAAAGTGATGGTGGGACATTTATCGTGTCAACTTTATTTAACTTATTGGAAGCCAAACAATTTTGCGTCCCTCCAAATCGAGAACTACCAGGATCAAGCATAAAATTACCTAATGTTTTGATTGGTAACGAAGCTTACCCATTGAAAAAATACTTAATGCGGCCGTATCCACGCAGAGTACTCACACCGAGAAGAGAATATTTCAATGCGCGCCTCTCTACAGTCCGAAAATATATCGAGTGTGCATTCGGAATTCTCTATTCAAAATGGCGCTTTTTATCAAAAGATATAGATAAAGCTTGCGTATTAATAAAATGTGCATGCATACTTCAAAATTTTATACGAATTCACGATGGTGAAACCGATCTTGTTTATTGTACTGTTATGGAGAACTTAAATATACAAACATACGAAAATGCCGTTCCGTTAAATCAAGGACAAGGAAGAAATAATAATCGATCATCCAGAGAAGCTACACAAATTAGAGAGATGTTTGAGACTTATTTATATGAACACCAGTGATCACCTGTACCTATTTATTGTTGTTCTTTTTTAATAAATAAAAGTGGCAAGCTTTATATCTGTATAACATAACCTCAAGATAATTTCTTGCAAATCTTACCTTCTACACCGCAAGCAAGTCCGAATTCTGCCCATAACTTGTCTATTACACTTTTATTTTTTAAATGTTTATTGGTATCTTGCCATAAAATGGGCCTGCTTTGAACTTCCAAAATTAAAATTTCTTTAGAACACGACATTACTTCGACCTTCCATGCGCACCATGCAAAAATGTAACAAAAGTCGCTTAAAAAATCAAACCGAATTGAAAACAGAGCGACCCGCTTAGCCCTAAGCGATTTATCGCTAAACGACCTTTTTGGTATGGCCACTGCAATGGAATTTAATGGGTTTGAAATATTTGTTTGTCGTTTAGTCGTGCACGATATATCGCTCGCGATAAATCGCTCGAAAGCGTGGCCGCAGCCTAATGCGTTCTCTCCTTATATGGCCACTGCCCTATCAAGCAATATCTAAATGGAGAAAGCCATCGACAAAAACACACTCCTGACCAGTATTGCCAGTCTATTATACTTTTGAACAACTTAGTATTTTTCATACATCACATCTAGTACGAAACAAAGAATAATTCTGTCGGCATTGCAATTTGTTCAACAAACAGTTGATAAATCACTCATTAAAGGCCCTAATTCCAAATTTGGTGACGGTAACAAATATTTCTGTCGCTTTTTCGTTTCATCCAGTCTCAAATCACAGCCGAGCTTAAGAAGTTTTTACTTCAAAAAATTTAAATAACTTAAGTTCTGCGGTCTTGCTGAGATTTAAGTGATCCTCTTCGGCCGAACCGTTCGTTCGTTAGAAAAATTGTCGTTTTACCTCTATTGCACTGGAAGACAATAATGAGGTGAACCCTCATCTTAGTGAAAATGTAATCTATTTTGTTTCAGAACAAAATTACCATCCAGGCAGTTTGATTTTCCTGCATCTGTGTTATAAGAGCACTGATAACCTGTTTTAACATGTTCGGTTAGGTATCTTACAATAATTATTTACAATGTCTATAATAAAAAAAAGGCTCGACGATGGCAGAATACCAATCCAACTATTATCATTTTGTGGCCACTGTGAATTACTCTCTGAAAATATGCGGATTTTTATCGCTTCAACAGCGACGGTTTTGTGAATCTACATGTAAAAAAGGGCGTGCTATTAGCACGACAGAAGCGAAAACTTCAACAAGGCGAGATTAATATTATGAAATGCAAGTATTTTTGTGTGTTCTATGTTCACAAAGTAATAATATTTATAATATATACAATTATAAATGTGTATCAAGTACTCAGGTACATTTTGTCCTGGTTGATTCCCTTAATTTTTATCATACTCTAAGAATGAAGCAATGAGTTCTGCCGAGCGAGTATAGCAGCTGAATAATTAAAATTTAAACATGTATTTTGAATTACTAGGCCAAGAACTTCGATGTTTAAAGCATAATTTTACCTCGTTTCAAATGAGATTTCAGGAAAATAAATGTATAAATCTGCATAGAACGACCCAAAAATATACACACCAAAACGAATTTCAATAGGGTTTGGAAGGCCACCATATGAAATGGTACCTATTCACAAAATGTCATGAAAACTATTTAATTTATTCGATAGTTATCGCAAAGCAAAATTTTTAAAAATCAAATATTTGATGCTCGTCTTCTTCTTCCTCATATTGTAGGCCTTAGGCCTATATTTTCCAACTTAATTCTCCTGAGATGTTGAGGTCCATGACTCCACCTATCTCTTCGGAGGTCTTTCGAGGGGGCGTCGTGTCCATGGTCTTCCATCTCTAGCGATTCTTGCCAGTCTTCCCTCTGTCATCCTGTTCACGTTGCTCTTCCAGTTCCTTCTACGTTTGCGTCCCCATCTGATGATGTCTCCCACTTCACATTCGTATCTTATGTCTGTTTTTCTTTTTCTGTCTCTTAGTGTGTACCCTGAGATGTTCCTGAGTATTTTCATTTCTGTTGTTCGTAGGGTGTTTTTTGTTCTTTTGTTGTCAGCTCTTGTTTCTATAGCATACGTTAGTATGTGTCTAACACAGGGTTTGTTTATCTTACTTCATTTGTTCTATTTTGGCTTGAGGTAATTTGTATGCCTAGGTATTCGGAGGACATGACTTGTTCTATTGTTTTATTTTCCAAGGCAAGTTTACATCTCATTGGTTCTTTGGAAATGACAAGGGCTTTGGTTTTTCTGGTCGATACCTGCATGTTGAAGGTTTTTGCTTTTACATATAATGAGTATAGAAGCCGTTGTAAGTCGTCCTCATTCTCCGCTATAATTAGGGCGTCATCGGCATCCTCCCTCTGTGATTTTAGCCTGGTTTATTATTTCATCCATTATTAGATTGAAAAGTTGTGAGCTTAAGGAGTCTCCTTGTCGGATTCCCGTTGGTGTTTTTATTTCCTCTGTCATCTTTTGGTTAACCAATATGTGGGTTGATGTATTGTGGTTTAGTTGTCTTATGACGTCTATTACGGTTCTAGGTACGTTTTTTTCTTAAGAATATCTGTCACGTCGTTCAATCTCACTCTGTCAAATGCTTTGGTGAGGTCTATAAAGCACATATATGCGGGCTTTCCGTATTCTATAGCCTTTTCCACTACTTGCCTGACTATGAAGATAGCATCCATGGTTGACCGATTCTTCCTGAACCCTTGTTGTTCTTCCGATATTTTTACATGTTCGCTAATTATTGTTTCTATGATCTTCGTGAACAGTTTCATGACTGAGCTTAGTAAGGTTATGCCTCTATAGTTTTCTGGGGGTTTTGGTCCCCTTTTTTAAATATTGGGATGGTTATGCTCTTTTTTCAATAATTTGGGACATTTTTAGTTGTTAATATACTTTGTAAGTTCTGTCACTAGCTGGTGCCCCCCATATTTCAATAACTCGTTTGGTATCTCATCCAGTCCGGGTGCTTTTCTGTTTTTAATCTTATTTGTCTGTTCCATCGTCAATCTTTCGGTTATTTCGGGAGGTTCTTCAGCTTCTTCATCTTCTTCAATCTCGTCTCTGTTTGCCTCCTCCATATCTGTATACCGTTGTTCAAAGTAGGTTTTCCATTGGAGTTCATCAATCTGCAGTGTTTGTGTATATTCCATGATTTCGAGTTTCCTTCTTTTTAGCATTCCCCATGCCTTCCTTTGTGCTCCGTATAGGCCGTGCTCCATTTCGGAGGTAAACCTTTCCCAGAAGTTTTGTTTTATGGTTCTGATTTCTGTGTTGACTATGTTTCTTGTTTGGATGTACTGGATCTTTCCTTCCGGTGTTTGGTTACCCCTATATGTATGTTTCACGTTTCTCCTTGGCTAGAGCTTTCACTTCGGGTGTATACCATTGTTTGTTACGGGAAGCTTTATTAACTCCCACTTTCCTTAGACCTGGAGCCTCGATAGCTGCGTCTGTGATATTCGTTTTTATCTTTTCCCAGTAACCTTGTGGATCGTGTTGTTCCGTAATGGAGTTCGCCTCAATTTTTTTATTTAAGCGATCTTGGTATAGTGCTTTCGTTGTTGGGTCTCTGATGGATTCTATGTTTAGGCTGTCTTTAGTTGTGTTGTCTGGTACTTTCTTCTTTGGTATGTTTATTCGTAGCTTACACACGACTAAGGAGTGGTCAGATCCTATATTGGCTGCGGTCAGTTCTTACGTCTAATATTTGGGTTGGGTGAATGGCTCTGTTTGATATTATATAATCTATAGTTGAGTTCTGCCCTCTGGTGTTCTGCCATGTAATTTTGTGCTGGGATTTATGTTTAAAAAGGGTGTTTTTTATTCTCATGTTGTAGCGTGCGCATAAGTCTATTAGCGCTTCACCGTTCTTATTGATGTGCTCTTCGTTAAAGTGGTGTTTTATTCCGGGTAGTATATTGTTTCCAATCCTGGCATTCAGATCCACCATTATAAGTATTTTTTCCTTTTCCAGTATGCTTCCCAATTCGCCCTCCAAATTTTCGTAGAATGTTCCTGTCTCTTCTTTATTCTTGCTAATGTCCGGAGCATATACACTTATTAGGTTGATATTTCCAGTTCCTATATTCAGTGACACTTTAAGAATCCTTTCGTTTACGTAGTGTATATCCTGGATAAGGTGTTCATATTTTTCGGCTATGAGTAATCCCACTGCGGCTGTGGCTTTTTTGTGTTAGGCAACACCGCTATGTATTAACACGTATAGTTTGGCAATTTAATGCTTCCTTTGCCTTTGCGCTTGGTCTCTGACAGCGCGCATATATCTATTTTGTGCTGTTCCATTTCTAATAATATTTCGCTGTCTTTGGTGTTCCAGGACATTATGTTCCAGCACGCTGTTCGAATTGTGTTTTTCCTCTATTTTTGCTTCCTATTCGGTTTGATTTCCTTATTCGTTTCCCGGTTCCTCGCAGGGTTCGTCATCGTTTGGTCGGTCCTATTCCGAGGTTGATTGTTGGATATGTGAGCAGGCGATGGTTTTTTCATCGGGTAGGCTGCTAGCCTCGCTCGACAACCCTGCTCCTTTATCGGGGCTTGGGGCCGGCGACCGTGTTCACTGGACTTCTCAATCCATCCAGTTCCCACATTAGGCGGAGTTTGTAATAACTCAATAACGGAAAATCGGATTGCCAAAAACAATAATTAACCGTCGCGCCGGCTGCCTCTAAGTGTTGCCTAAACCGTGCCAGATCTCACATTTCCATCCGCTCCAAATAAATAAACCCAATCCCATATCTTTACGAGAATCTTGAAATCTGCTCTTATTATAACACAAGATTTATATGGCAGAGCCATCTAAATTTTAAAGCCGTTTGTAGCAGTGGAAAGGTAAGGGTTTATGATAGTTGCAAATATAAATAGCTATACGAAATGTTCAAGAGCCTGTTTGTCTGCTTATATACATACGCATTCGGTAATTCCTCAAAGCAAATCTGCTATATGTTAATCTGGTTAATCAAATTACATAAGCAACCGGCCAAGTTTACCTTCAGAGCCGATTTCAAGCAGCCTGAACGTAACAGAAGTAGCGAAATCCGATTTAATTATTCATTTACAGATAAGTATACCCGGAGCAAATTTACATAAAACTGAGACCAGTGCCATTTGATAGAATGAGGTATCCAAAATGCAATATTAAAACTCTCCATATGTCTCTTCCATCAAACGTGAAAACACGGTGCATCATTTTGAATATTTAAAAAAACAAGCAAAATTAGAAAAAAAGAGAGTAAATTAAAGTAAAAAGAAAAACAAGGAGAGACGCATTTTCTGAAGTTTAAAAAGTTACACAATATATAAAATAAAAGTAATATACAAAAATGCAAAAATATTTACAAACAATCGAATGTAACTGAAACAAAATTATTCATAGGCATTAAAATGTTTAGTAGAAAATACTAATGGCTTTTGAATAAAAAATAATGATAATAATAAGTAGAGTCTATGTATGGAAAATGCCGAAACATATAATTCAACTCAAAAATTGTGTCATCTAATAATCGTCAGTATCAACTATATTGCTATTGGTGCATGAATTTTTACCACAGTTGGCACAAAAATAAGAAAATACGTTTGATTTTTTGCAACTACACAGGTTTCTACTGCCACATTTGCAAATTATAAAAATTGTTTTTTAAAGCATAGAGTAGATTGGCAGTCAACTCTGAATATAAAACGTCCTTTTCCATTCGTTTCGGTCTACTTTAGTGCAAGCCTTTGCTAAATGTTTAAATAAGCCCTAAATAAGTGATGTTTGGCTGTAACACATGTAGATAGTAAATAAGCAGGTTTATCGTTTGTACTAAGACTTAAGAAACATTAGGAGTTCTAGATTTATGGTCGTTTATGGCGCATACCTTACTTTCCCATATAAAATCATCAAAATGATTGCTCTTCTAGTTTGGGTTTGATAAAGTTGAAAACATGGCCTTTTTATATAGGGCAAAGCTTGAAATCACGTGCAAAAAATAAAATAAGATCTTTTTTTAATGGCAGTGGCACACACACTAAAGGGAGATCCTATGGCACTCGAGAGCGGTGTGTATGCAAAGATGTTGACTGGCACGATTCTTAAATAGCTGTTGGTTGTAATTTAGGGGAAACAGATGTCCTGGGAGTAAGTTCCACAGGGATAAAATACGCCTGATAAAGGAGTCCTTGTAAAGCGCCATTTTAGGTGTTTCCAGTTCTGCGACGAACGGCCGCTCTTGCTGTCTCTCGTGACTGCCTGACATGCGTTGCTGTGGCGGGATGAACTGGGCTTAATCCTGAGAACCTCTGGATTTTAAATTATTTGTAAATCAAGGAATGCTATTGGGCGATAGTTAGCGGGCGTGGTTTTCTTGCCTTTTTTGGAACAGGTTGTACTCGAACGAATTTCCAAACTGGGCAAATCCCTTATCGCTAAGACAGAAGAAACGCTGGAAAAAAATGTCTTTAACACGATGGCAGGCATTCCGTCCAGTCCTGATGCTTTTTGCGTACCTAGTTCTTTGAGAATTTTACGAATATCACGGTGATGAAACTTAATTTCTGCCATGGTACCGTTAATATTGAGTATGGTGGTGAGTACCTTGCCTATGGGATCGTTTAAAGTAGAATGAGATAAAAATATTTTGGCGAGCATGTTTGTTTTTCCTTGGGTGTAACATAACATTTAAGTTTTGTTGCAAAATACATATGTCTGATGCCCTATCAGGTAAGTGACCAAGTTCCTAACAAAAATTGTCTAAATTTTTAAAATGACTTTCCTCAGAATACCAGTTTAAACATGAACTATGAAAGACCCCTACATACGAATTTTGATCGCACCAACATTGCAGCACCAACAGTTTTGTGTATCTGCACGTCCATTTAAAAAAAGGTATGCACTCATCACAAAGACAAAACATTTAATAAAATGGTAGAGTTAATAATAGTGAAATTTGATATGATTTGGCAAATTATATCTTTCTATAAAAATCACCGTCAAAATGTTCCTGTAGGATCTGCGTTTTGTAGGGGTAGAATTTATTAATTTTAATGCCTTTCTTACAATTTCCTATAAACTACTATTAAACGTAGATAGTTAGTAGGTTCTACAATAAAAGATCCTAAAATTGCAGTATGTGCTGGTTAATGCAATACTTGGTGATAAACCCTCTTTGCGACACACAGTGTGATTCGTGTTTTGTTCATTCAATATTGCTGCCGCTCTTTGAGCACATCTTCCACATTCTCCAAAATCCCTTCAATTGTGTAAACCATTCTTTAAATTATCTTAGATATAACGCAACAATAAAATAAATTCAAGTTTGATGGGGTTGGTTCCACCGCTACCTGAAGGTTGAAGTGTCTATTACGTAGACTCATTGTCCCTATCGGTGTCTTAATTAAAACTTAATAGACGGGATTAAACTAAAATTCATGAAATAATTGAAAAAGCGCATTAAAGTAAAAAGAAATTTAAAACTTTCTGAACTTAGAAAGTATTGTGACAAATTCTAACACAAAACACAAAAATTATGGCAGAGTTCAAAAACAATTCAATGGGATGTTAATTGACGTGCCATTTGACACCTAGTCTCATGTAAGATTTTAGGGTTTACATCCATCCCCTCTACAGTGTTGAAGTAGTCTCATAGTTCATAATACTCGTTAAAAGTGTTCTCTATATATTAGTTTACATATTTCGTAGAGTGTGACCGGAATTTCAGTAAATTAATTTTGATCCCTTTCTGAATAAATAAATTTTCCCAAATCCCATATATTTACGGGAATCTTGAAATCTACTCTCAACGCAAGATTTTTATGGCAGAGCTATTTAAATAAATCGAAAGTAGCAAAAGCTAAAAGCGTTTGTACCAATGAAAAGGAAAGGGTTTCTAATGCTACAATTTCCTCTTCGACATGTTCAAGATAATTAAGCGTGTTTGTCAATTTATCTTATATACCCACGCATTATGTAATTCCCCCGAGCAAAGCTGCTCCTTTGCTCTATGTTGATCAAATAATATAAGCAGCTGTCCAAATTTTCCGGTTTATTTATTTATAGCATAATTTATTAAAATTAGTAGTTACTTAATTTACTTAGTATTTTTTTCTTTTTAGGAAATTCTATAAGGGCAAGGAGGGCACCGGTCAAGAGATCTGGAGATGGGGCTTCTTAGTACACTTTTAAGTCATCTTGGCCATATTTTGATTGCCTCTGTTTCTTACAAGATCAATTTACCGCACAATCAAGTTCTGGAAATTTGTCCAGTGTTGAAAGGGATAATATTGTTGAAAAAGATAGGCTCAACACGCAACAATTTGTTTTAAATATTCAGCTGAGTATTCAACCAGTGGATGATTATATTGTTGATGATTAGTCCCTTTCGGTGAGCACTGCATCTCAAGAGAACAGAACTAAACGGAATGATATTCTGATAAGAACGCGGGTAAAAAAAGAATCAAAATCAGGAACACGATGCAGATCTTGGTACTTCACTTATTAGATTGGAAGAAAATAAATTAAGGCGTTTATAGAACAACATCAAAACAAGTCATTCGATGAAGATGACGGTTATTTTCAAAGTCAGCTTCCACATGTAGGTACGTAAACTCGTAGCACCGGAGAAAATGCTACTATGGATTAAAATGCAAGAGTTGCTGTATAATTTTGTCTATGGTCGTCAGTAACCGACTCAACCGGTGGGTATGACTCCTGCACTGAATAACGTATCCCATGCCGATTATGTGGATTCCTCCCAATTGGCACAGTTGCAGCCTCCAGAGCAAAATTACTCCAATCCAATGTCAGTTGCGTCTTATTTAAATGAGTTTTCTGATAAAACTATTGAACACTTGTAATTACGTATAAACTTAAGTTTACTTAATTTTGTTTTGTTTCACTATTTTCCGTTTGTTAAATGTTTGTTTCTTTATTCCAAATAAAACGTTAAATTTTAAAATTGATTTGTTTACATTAAGGTCACTGTCAGCTGTTCTGTGTGACTCATTGTGTTGCGATTAAAGTTTGTCTATTTTTTTACTACCTTATGTTGGATTTTTTTCAAAATATAATCAAATGTTGAGATATTCATACCAAAATATGAGTAGAACTTTTCTGGATGTTCTCGGAGTTCCTTGTATAAATAATTAAAATGCTCCAAGTAAATTTCTGCTTTGATTTATTTCGTGAACACTGCAATATCGGATTTTTTCTTCTTGTTCTTTAACAAATACCATATTTTTAGGGAAGCATTTTCTATCAATAACAAATCGATGTTTAACGTCACTACCTTATTACTGCTCGATCTTAAACTAATAGATTAGCTTAGCAGTCGTCTCTGAGTATAAAGGGTGCGCTTTAGTATTTCGTTCTCATCGGTTTCGGCAACTCTAGTGCCAAGCTTTTGCTGTGTAAATAAGTCCTAAATAAATTATGTTTGGCTGCAACACATGTAGATATTAAATAAGCAGGTTCAAAAGAGGAGACGGAAAGAGACGCAATAAATCTATCTCAACTTTCGTTACACTTTTTCATTACACTTTTTCGTTTCATAAAAATCCAATTCACAACGTCCCAAAATAAGTTACACTTCAAAAACCTATTTTATAGTTTAAATTATTAAAAGATGATTTGTTTTACGTCCAAGCTTTCGGTCAGCATATCGTGATCTTCGTCAGGGCTAATAATAATTTTATATACTAATGTACAATATACAACAATTTTGTGGCAACTTACAATCAAAACTAGTTGAATTCAATTTTGGCAGTTATAACATTTTAAAAATATTGTAAAATATTTGGTAAAATATTAGAATATCTTATAGAACTACATAAAACGTCAAAGTCAATCTAGGGTAAAGTACGGATAGATGCCGCACTTTTTCTAAAATAATTGTAAAAATTCGGTTAACAAAAACTTTGTATTTCAAAAAACACATAAACATTCTATAATTTATTTCTTATTGAAATATTGGCATTTAAACAACATAAAAAACACTCTACTACTGAAAAAAAAATAACTAAGAAAAAGTGTTTTTCCGGCAACTCTCCCCCTAGATACGGAGAGATGCCTACAGCCGCGCGGAGAGATGCCCAATGTTAATTGCCATAAGGGAGAGATGCCGTCGATTTTTCTTGTAATTCCGCACGTCTACATGGGTTGCAAATGTTTAAGTGCATGGTACATGTCTCATGCAGCCAGTTGTCGCATCTTATGCAGCAAATCCAGTCAACTGTTTTGGAGGTTTTACTGTAATCTCTCCTGTTTGGTACGGATAGATGCCTCACGGCCCACGCATGCCACGTATGGATCAGTAACAAAAAATATAAAAGAATATGTTTTATATGCCGTATATAATCTATACAATGTAAAATTATGCTATATTATTATTAAAAATAATGTGGCATCTTTCCGTACCAAAAAGTGCGGCATCTCTCCTTTTTGGTACGGATAGATGCCTCCCCGTCCCACGCCTGCGCCTAATGAATTTGTAGCCGAGAATATAAAACAAAATCTTAAATATGCCCTATATAATACTATAAAAGTAAAATGATCCCATTTTTTATTTTTAACATACTTCCCCAATACTATTAACAACATACAAATAAATTTTAGGCAATAAAAGTATATCTTACCAACTTTATTCTCACAATTACCGTTTAAACACGTGCTCAATCAAAACACCAACCACGAGCAAAACAATACTGGCTAAATAGCTCTTTGATCCTGTCGACCGTTGTTGTCAAGTGCACATAGTTTCCGCGTCACGTGATCTGCGGCATCTCTCCCCCTGCGGCATCTATCCGTACTTTACCTTACTTTGTTTCAAAATAAATAATTTACGAGGTGTTAAAGGAAAACTTGATATTTGATATTAATTTAATAATAACGGCAAGATGTATTGGTATAAAATTATCGATTATTTAGTGATAATATATAAGAATGAATTGAGCTTAAATCACCAATTTCAGTTCTCCTATTCATAAAATTTGTTTTATTTATTTCGACCATTTCTAAAAATAACCTTTTATTTAAATTTCTTTCTTTATGGAGAATTTTAATTTCATTAAAGTTTGGTATGTGACCAGTAATATATGCATGTTCAGATAAAGCAGAAGTGTTTTTTTTTTAAGTCTTATGTCACTTTTATGTCCAGAAATTCTATTTTTTAGATTTTGTGATGTTTGTCCAATATATTTTTTATCACAATTATTGCATGGAATTGAATATACTAAATTTGAGTAATTTAAAGCTATAGTTTTATCTTTTAATTTTGAATATAAATTACCAATCGATTTAACATTTTTTAGCGCTAATTTTACAGGTTCATTTCTAAAATTTTTTATTATTTTCTTAGTAAGTTCTTTAATATATGGCAAAGAAGCATAAAAAACATTTAAAATATCATTATTAATGTTATAATGAATATTATTGTTGATGTTATTAATTCTAATGTTAAAAAGCAATTTTTTTGAAAATTTTATGTATAACCATTATCTACAAGAATGTCGTTAAGTTTGTGTAAATTTGTATTTATTAAAGTAGGATGCACTAGGTTTATTATTCAATTTTTTAATGCTAAAACTAAATTAATTTTAATTTTATTACTATGATAAGAAAAACAATTTAAATACCTTTTATAGTGGACAGGTTTTAAATACCAACCGGTAATTAGATTATTATTGTTTTGTTTAATTATCATTGCATCTAAAAAAGGTATTTGATTGTTTATTCTTTGTCAATCGTAAATTGTAATCTTGGGTGGTAATTATTAAAAACTAAAAGAATTTCATTTATTTTGTCACTAGGAATACAACAAACAATATCATCAACAAACTTTTTAATAAAATTTGCTTGAAAAGTTAAATTTTCTAAACATTGATCTAGTAAATCATCAATTACATATTGGGCAATGATTGGAGAAATAGAACTACCCATTGGGGTTCCAAAAACTTGTTTATAAAATTTATTATTAAAACAAAAATGATTAGATTTAAGATAAAGTTTATTATTTTAATAAACATATCATTTGATATATTTCAATTTACAGATATACTGATCCAATGTTTATTAATACTATTAATTACTAAATTGATTGATATGTTGGTAAAGAGTGATTTAACGGCCAGACTTATTAATGCATGTTTTTCAGGTATTAATGTTATTAATAAATTTTGAAAATTCAAAATAATCTTTAATATAATAGCTATTAGATTTATTGTATGAAGCCAAAATATTGGATATGAAATCTGTTAATTTTTTAGTAGGTGCTTTTATACAAGAAACAATTGGTCTTAAAGCTAGAGTTGGTTTATAAATTTTAGGTAATCCATAAAATTTTTGACATATTGAATTGTAATTATTTAGTTTTATTTATGTAATTTCGTCAATCATATTTGCCTTTAATATAGTTGTAACTAGATTATTAGAATTATTTTCTATTGATTTTGTCGGGTACTTGTTAACTAAAGAATAAAAAATTTTATCTTCAAGTAAATCATTGGCTAAAAATATGTATTGTTATTTATCAATTAATACTGTTACATTGCCTTAATCAAATTTAGTAACTAAAATATTTGGATGTTCTTTAATTTTTTTTTTCGTTTTATAAAAGAGATTATTGATAAAATAAACTACATGTTTATTAGAGTGTAAATAATTAGTAATGATGATTGTAAGTTTAGCTCTAAATAAATTCTTTTTATTAATATTAAATCCATAGATAATATTTTCAATATCTGATAGTAATTTAAGGATTGAAATATCTTTTATATTTGGAGGAACACAAAATTTAAAACCTATGCTTAAAAGTTTTATATATCATCTGGAATGTGAATATTAGTAAGATTTTTAATCCATGTATCTTTATATTTACACTCTAATAAACATGTAGATCATTTTTATCAATAATCTCTTTTATAAAACAAAAATTTTTTTAAAAGAACATCCAAATATTTTAGTTACTAAATCTGATAAGGGCAATGTAACATTATTAATTGATAAACAACGATACATATCTTTAGCCAATGATTTACTTGAAGATAAAAATGTTTATTCTTTAGTTAACAAGGACCCAACAAAATCAATAGAAAATAATTCTAATAATCTAGTTACAACTATATTTAAGGCAAATATGATTGAGGAAATTACATCAAAAAAACTAAAGAATTACAATTCAATAGGTCCAAAATTGTATGGATTACCTTAAATTCATAAACCTATTCTAGCTTTAAGACCAATTGTTTCTTGTATAGAAGCACCTAATAAAAAATTAACAGAATTCATATCCAATATTTTGACAACTTCATACAATAAATTCTTTTGAATTTTCAATATTTATTAATAACAAATTAATACCTGAAAATCATACATTAATCAGTCTGGACGTTAAATCACTCTTTACCTACATACCAATCAATTTAGTTATTAATAATATCAATAAACATTGAATCAGTATATCTGTAAATTGTAATATATCAAATGATATGTTTATTAAAATAATAAACTTTATCTTCAATTTTATTTATTTTTGTTTTAATAATAAATTGTATTAACAAGTTTTTGGAACCCCAATGGGTAGTTCTATTTTTCCAATCAATGCCCAATATGTAATGGATGATTTATTAGATCAATGTTTAGAAAATTTAACTTTTCAACCAAATTTCATTAAAAAATTTGTTGATGAATTTATTTGTTGTATTCCTAGTGACAAAATAAATGAAATTCTTTTAATTTTTTAATAATTACCACCCAAGATTACAATTTACGATTGAAAAAGAAGTAAACAATCAAATATACAACGATAATTAAACGAAACAATAATAATCTAATTACCGATTGGTATTTAAAACCTGTCCACTCTAAAAGATATTTAAATTATTTTTCTTATCATAGTAATAAAATGAAAATTAATTTAGTTTTAGCTTTAAAAAATAGAATAATAAACCTAGTGCATCCTACTTTAATAAATACAAATTTACACAAACTTAAAGACATCCTTGTAGGTAATGGTTATCCATTAAATTTTCTAAAAAAATTGCTTTTTAACTTTAGAATTAATAACATCAACAATAATATTCGTAATAACATTAATAATGATATTTTAAATGTTTATTATGCTTCTTTTCTATATATTAAAGAACTTACTCCGAAGATAAAAAAAAAATTTAGAAATGAACCTGTAAAATTAGCCCTAAAAATGTTAAATCGATTGGTAATTTATATTCAAAATTAAAAGATAAAACTATTGCTTTAAATTACTCAAATTTAGTATATTCAATTCCATGTAATAATTGTGATAGAAAATATATTGGACAAACATCACAAAATCTAAAAAATAGAATTTCTGGACATAAAAGTGACATAAGACTTCAAAAAAACACTTCTGCTTTATCTGAACATGCATATATTACTGGTCACATACCAAACTTTAATGAAATTAAAATTCTCCATAAAGAAAGAAATTTAAATGAGAGGTTAGTTTTAGAAATGGTCGAAATAAATAAAACAAATTCTATGAATTAGAGAACTGAAATTGATGATTTAAGCTCAATTTATTCTTATATTATTATCACTAAATAATCTATAATTTTATACCAATACACCTTGCCATTATTATTAAATTAATATCAAATATCAAGTATTCCTTTAACACCTCGTAAATTATTTATTTTGAAACAAAGTAGATTGACTTTGACGTTTTATGTAGTTCTATAAGATATTTTAATATTTTACCAAATTTTTTACAATATTTTTAAAATGTTATAACTGCCAAAATTGAATTCAACTAGTTTTGATTGTAAGTTGCCACAAAATTGTTGTATATTGTACATTAGTATATAAAATAATTTTTAGCCCTGACGATATACTGACCGAAAGCTTGGACGCAAAACAAAACATCTTTTAACAAACCTTATTCGCTGAATACCCGTTAATTATTTCTACATTCAAAAATACAGCCGTTATCCTATGAATAAATGATTAAAATTAGTATTCAATTTACTCAGTTTTTTTTCTTTTTAGGAAATACTGTAAGCGCAAGGAAGGCACCGGTCAAGAGATCTGAAGATGGCAGTACAATTTTAAGTCATCTTGGCAATATTTTGATAGCATCTGTTTCTTACAAGATCAATTTACTTCACGTTCTGGAAATCTGCCCAGTGTTGAATGGGATAATATTGTTGAAGAAGATAGCCTCAACATGCAAGAAATTGATTTAAATATTCAGCCGAGTATTCAACCAGTAAATGATTATATTGTTGATGATCAGTCAGTCCCCTTCGGTGAGCAAGAGAACAAAACTAAACGAAATGCTACCACACCTTCTCATAAGAACGCGGGTTAAAAGTTAATCAAAAACAGGAACACGATGCAGATGTTGGTACTGCACTTATTAGATTGGAAGAAAATAAATTAAGGCATTTAGAACAACATCAAAACAAGTCATTCGATGAAGATGGAAGTTATTTCCAAAGTCGCCTTCTATGGTCGTCAGCAACCGACTCAACCAATATGTATGACTGCCGCAGTAAAAAACGTATTCCATGCCTATTATGTGGATTCCTCCCAATTGACACAATTGCAGTCTCCAGTGCAAAAGTACTCCAATCCAACGTCAGTTGTGTCTTATTTAAGTGTGTTTTCGGATAAAACTATTGCACACGCGAATAAACTTAACTTCATTTAATTCAAATATGTTCTTTTTGTTCAAAATAAAATGGCAAAATAAAACAATGATTTGTTTACCTTAAGGTCAGCCGTTCTATGGGACTAATTGGGTTGCGATTGAAGTTTGTCCATTCCTTTACTAACTTATGTTGGATTTTTTCCAAAATACAATCAAACATTAACATATTCATATGAAACTATGAGTGGAACTTTTCTGTATGTTCACGAAGTTCCTTGTATAAATAATTAAAATGCACCAAGTGCAACGTCTGGTTTATTTATTCTTCTTCTTTAACAAATACCAAATTTTTTGGGAAAATTTTTCTGTCAATAACAAATCCATGCATGTTTAACGTCCCTACCTTATTACTGCTCGATCTTAAACGCTTCACTATGTGATCATCTACTCGTTTATGATTGCGCTTAACTTCATTAGTTTGCTCTTTTCTATCATCGCTGGTTTGCTCGCCGCTTCACTATGTGTTTAACCAGTTTAACCTATGTAAACCCGAAACAAATTAACATAAAATTGAAACTGGTGACTTTTGATAGAATGACGTGTCCTACATATTAAAAGTCTCCATATGTCCCATCCGTCAAACATGAAAAAATGGTTCATCATGAATATTTGCGTTTCTTTTAATAAATGTCATTTATTTCAAAAACCAAGCAAAATTAGAGAAAACGAGAGTAAAAAATTAAAGCGAATTAAAAAATAAGTCACAATGCATTTATTAGTTACATTATTCTGAAGTTTATTAAGTTGCGCAATATACGAAATAAACGTAATAAACAAAAATGCAAACATATTTACAAACTATCGAATGTATCTGAAACAAAATTATTCATAGGCGTTAAAATGTTTTATAAATATACTAATGACTTTTGAATAAGTAATAATACATAAACAGAGTCTATTTATAGAAAATTCCAAAAGCTATAAAATATTCAATTCAAAAATTGTGTCCTCTAATAATTTATAGGTCGTTGGGATCAGTATATTGCTATTGGTACATGAATTATGACCACAGTTGTCACAAAAAAGAGAACAAAATACGTTTGATTTTTTGCAACTACACATCTTTCTAGCTCCATTCTTGTAAATGCGAAAAATGATTTTTTTTTGATATATTAGCTTGGCAGTCGTCTCTGAATATAAAACGTCCTATTTTGTATTCCATTCCCATTGGTTTCGCTCTACTTTAGTGCCAAGTCTTTGCTAAATGTGTAAGTAAGTCCTAAATAAATGATATTTGGCTGGTAGATAGTAAATAAGCAGGTTCAAAATTTGTGCTAAGACTTTAAGGTATATTAGGACTTTAATATTTATGGTCGTTTATGTCGCAGGCTTTACTTTTCCATATCAAATCATCAAAAAGTTATTCTTGTAGTCCGGAATGATTTTGATAAAGTTGAAAATAAGTCAGTTTGAGATTACGAGCATAAACAAAATAAGTTTACTGATACCACTTAAGTTTTGTTGTAAGTAGTGTATCCATGAGAGTGAGTCTATTTTTAGTTGTATCTGAATGGGTAACTAATAAGTTACCTAGTATACTTAAAAATAAGAAATTGTCTTTGTCATAGATATATTTATAATAATGCTTTTTTAGGAGCAGTTGTTATTGGCAAAATTCATCATCGAGAAGTAATCAGAAAAATAAACTATAATAATAACTTTATGTATTTCTTCTGAAAAAAATATACCAAACCAGTTTTAAATGTTTTATTTAGAAAATAGGCAATAATAAAATATATATTCAGCAAATAAACAAAACTCTCATAAACGAAATTAAACTAGGTACACCTTATCACGAATAATTAGGAATTTAAATATAATAAATTGTTCAATAATTCTCCATACTGCTTGGTTGTTGTTTTTTCAAACCGTTTAGCCATAAGAATACCTATTTCAACTATCACTAAACTACTAAACAAGAATGTAATAATACTGAAAATTAATTTAAGCTTTCTTCCTTTCTTAACAGCGGGCTTAACATTACGGTTATTTGATCTATGCCTCATATTAATATGACAGCTACTGTTGTTGATAATGTTATTTATTTCATGTTAGCTCTACATAACAAGTTTATGTTATAGTTAACGCAAATGTTGAATTATAGAAACTAATATAAGTTTACGGCAAACCGTGACATTTTGATGTTAGGAATCCATCGTTGCGATTTGTTCTATTACTTTAAGAATATAGCATAAGAGTCTCAAACATTATATACAACATAGATGCGACCATACATCCTCTAGGTAAATATTCATACTTCTTATATTATGTCCTAAATATATTTTCCCTGGGTATTATTTAGGCTTAAAGAGCTGACCAGATTATACAAACTGAAAGTTTCAAAATATGCTAATCAACGGTTATGGTAAATTCAGATTCCGCCGAAATATAGATCTATTTTAAGTTGGCTACAACGTGTGCATATCGTGTATATTTCCGTCTCAAAGAAAGCGATTTTTGGCTGTTCGTAGATTTTTGTGAGATATGTGATAAAGTGTAACTGTTTTATTAGTTAAGATAAAAAAAACTTTTTTTCTCAACCGTCAAAGAATATTGACATTTTTGTACAATTTTCAGGTGTAAAAAATGTGTTCGTTGCTAAGCAACACTTTTGATCCTAAGCT
>MU193653.1:6143-22594 GCA_016904865.1 Pissodes strobi
TCACAGGACAGATCCTAGGCACTACAGCAATTTCCAGTAGCCCTCTCTAGGAAGCTCGGAGGAATCACAAGGTGATTAAAGTGTAGATGTCACCAAGATAATTCCACAGAAGTAAACCTTATTTTTGTTACAAGGCAATAGAATAAAAATTGTTTATTTGAAATTTGTAATTTTTATTTTGCGCTTTTTCACCAGTACTGCACTCGAAAAAAAACTTCAATAAGCATGCTCCTTACCCATACACCCTGAGTATCTTTCAGTTTAGATTTTTAGTAAATTAAAGTAATAATTTAAAGAAAAGTGCATTTATGGTTTATTGTAATAAATTGGCTTTTTATTTGAATTCTAGTAATTATAATAAGGCAATTGAAATTATATTTTAACAAATCAAAGTTTATCTTAACAAATTGCCTTTTCTCATAACAAATAATGATGAATATTTAAGTGACGTTTAAGTGCAGTGAGCATTCGGATCACGATACAGATTCTGAAATTGAAGGAAGTGAACCTATTCAAGAAGAATTGAGACAATACTTTTATGGAAGAAATAACTTTAAGTGGTCTACAAACCCTCCAGCGCCATCTAGATCAAGAGCCGAAAATATTATAATAAAATTTCCTGGTCTCAAAGGTATGGCTGCTATCAACAAACCTGTTTCACCTTTGGATGCACGGGCTCTACTATTTACAGACGATATGCTTGAAGTAACTGTAAGGCACACCAATTCAAAAATTATACAGCTTCAACCAAATTATGGCGATACAGCATTTTTTACTAACTTTCTTAATAAAATTGAACTAAAGGCTTTTTTGGGATTACTTTACCTAACCGCCGTTTTCAAATCGGCTCATGAAGATGCAAGGTCTTTATGGGATACTGACTGTACGGGACGTGATATCTTTAGGCTCACAATGTCTTTGAAGCGTTTTCTTTTATTGCATTGCGTTTTGATGATCCAGAAACCCGTCTAGCTAGAAAAGCAGCGAGACAAACTAGCTCCAATATCTGGAGTATTTCAAAATTTTATCGAAAATTGTAAAAGCTATTTTTTTACAAGTACCTAAAATGGAGTTTTTCAGGACGAATCATTGCTGTTTCCGGACGAGGCGTTAGCCGAGTCCGGAATAGCAGATGAGTCCTGAAAAATTTCATTTAGGTACGTGTGACAAACACTATTTTTTGTCATACGTTCCCAAAATTTAACTTTTATTTATACGCTTTTTGCAATTCTTCAGAACGCCTAAATTTGCAAATTTACCATAATTTTTGAAATCATAATGTACGACAAAGTTAGCTTAGAATTTGATATCGTAGCAACTATTTGACAATTTTGTCATGTCATTCGAAATTTTTGACATTTAGACATATTCAGAAATTTTGGAATAGTCCGTAAAGGTTGCCATGACGACATTTAGGGACTAGGCCTAAAAAGAAGCATTTTACGGACTCAAATGAGTCCGTAAAATAGCTATTTTTGGGAGCGTATGACAAAAAAATAATTATTCACCTCACGCACACACTACTGTCGACGAGATGTTAGTTGGATTCCGAAGGAAATGTAGTTTTCGTGTTTACATCAAAAGCAAACCTCAACGCTATGGACTAAAGATAAGGAGCTTGTGTGATTCCAAAACACACTATCTTCTAAACGCTTTTGTATACACTGGAAAAAATCCTAAAAAAATTTCTATACCAACACTGTCGGTTTTAGAACTAGTGACTCCAATCATGAACACTAATAGAAACGTCACTGGTTCACATCGATGGAACTTCTTCGAAAATCTGCATATTTCAAGGGAAATACGTCAAAAAATAAAACGTAATCTGAATATAGAAGAATCAACAAATGAGGAAGAACCACCTACAAAGAGATGACGCTGCAATGAATGCCCTTCTATACTTGATCAGGGACGGATGGGACCCTACTGACTGGTCCGGGAAAGTTACCTTAAGGGGCCCCAACCCTATGTAAAAGCTGAGTGGTGCCAATGGTGTTTTCTATAAAATATTTGTTCCATAATAACTTAAATGATGAACACTATGTATTTTTTTTGATATTACACTTTTTTAATATTTACATTAAAAAAAACATAACATCACTAAGTAAATTAAAGTAAAACTAAACTAATTAAATTAAAAAACATGTTTATAGATATTGACCTATCTATAAAAAAATAAATACAAAATAATAAACTATCAGTACATGAAAGGTAGATAATATAGCATATACTTCATATTAAGTCTAATTATGTTTTATAAAGTCTAATATGCATATCGTCGGTGTAATTAGCAAAGTGCGTAACTCCATTATTTGGCCAAATTTCGATTTTTACGCCATCTATTAAAGCAGACGCAAACGAATGCGCTGGAAAATTGCCGAACTCTATTTTAATTAATTTCGTCAAATAAATACTATTCGGAAAAAGTCGTAACTCCAGCGCGCCATATTTTGATCGCAATGTTCGTATGTCCCGTCAGTCCATGCATGTTTACGTTCCAGTACAGTACGTTGCTGCGCTTCTGTGAAAATTCACGTGTATTATTGTTATTTAAGATATGTATTAAGATTGGACAAGGTAAGTCAAATGTGCATGGGTTTTATCATAATAAAATATACATTTATTATATAATTTCAAGTCATAACCGTTAAATGGAGATACGTAATTTTACTGGTAGCGTGATGATTTATTTCATGGAGATACGTCATTTGCGGTTATTTCCATTTTATTGTGCTCTATTATGATTATTAATAATTAATTATATTATTTCACTTATAGTAAAAGAAATCATGGAATCACGAGGATTAAAGATACTACGTTTGCTTAAAAGTACCACCAATGAAGATGTTGCCACTGTTGCCAATTCCTTTGAGTCTGCTCATTGTACAGGTGTTTTTGAAATTATTCTGATGTTTTTTTAAAAATCTGTTTCGCAAAATCGTCAATTGTCAAAGTCAAAAATATAACTAACAAGATTAAAAATAATTTTGGGAAATTTATTTTCAGAAGCCATCATCAATGCATCCCAAACTTTAAGTAACGTTCCTGCTGAAAAACTGGTGCAAGATAATCATGCAAACGATTGCATAAGTAAGTGATATTCTAGACTTTACATTTTCCCAAATATCAGATTGAAAGTTTGTTTAATCTTATTTATTTTTTTCAAACAAAACTTTTTCTGATATTTTTGTTATACTATCTGACTTTGTTTACGAAAGAGCTTTTCTTTCAGAAAATGTATCTGTACCTGAATGCAACGAAACAAAGGGAAATAATACAAATATGGAAAATTTTATTTTGAATGCTAATGAAAATGATTTCATTATTATTGACCTATCAATAGAAGACAATTTTCCAAGTGTTGAAGTTTCTAGCCATAATCCAGAAGAACAAGAAGATCTCGCATACACATCTAATAATATCACAAACACTCATGATGACAATGAGATTGAGATGTTAGAAGACAAAGCAGAAATGTCCGACATGGATTATATCCCGCCAAATGAGCAAATTTCAAGTGAGGATGACTCTGAAGTTGAAAGTCAGTCTGACGATAATTGTAAAACCGGAGAGAACCATGAAGAAAACGAACATAATAAATTGACCAATGGAGAAGAATCGGGTTTGGAGAAAGCCACAGGCAGAAAACGCAAAAGACTGAGGTGTGAAAAGAACTCTAAAAGGTGGAAAACAAATAAGAATCGCCAAAAGAGGGAGTCAGGGCAAGAATATTGCGGAAAGAAAAAAATTGATGGAACCTGGAAATACGATATAAAAAGAGGAAGAAAAGAAATGAAACCACCGTGCATGTGCAAACTAAGTGAAAATAAAGACTGCAAGCTAAAATGCAGATCTCTACTGGAAGAGGATCTCGGCGGATCATATTCGACACGTTTTGGAAGCTGACATGGAAAGAAAAAAAAATGTTCGTGCGCACGGTAACCAACGTAAAACCTACATCTAGAAAGAGAGGTACTGAAGAAGTTTCCAGGAGGTCAACATCTACAGAGTTTTTTTTGAAAAATAAGGGTGGTCAAATCCGTGTGTGTAAAAAAATGTTTTTACGAACATTAGGTCTGGGTGAGGTCGCGGTAAAAAAGTGGATACGCTCGTCTAATACTAGAAAAGTCGTAGAGAAGGTTGAGCACCGCAAGAATGTTGAAATGGAAAATGCAAAAGCATTTTTTGAAATTCTTCCAAAACTTGAATCGCACTATTGCCGGGCTAGCTCAACAAAATTGTACTTAGAACCGATGTGGGAGTCCAAAGCACAACTATTTAAAGAATACCAGAATGAATTTTGCACCAGAAATAACGTAAAGCCACTTTCTCGAGCCACATTTTCAAAGACATTTGATGAAATGAATTTGTCATTTCATAGACCCAAAAAAGACAGATGCGATGTTTGTGTTGCGTTTGAAACTCACAATTTAAATGAAACGGAATTTAATCAACACATCATTTTCAAAGAAGAAGCGCGATCAGAAAAAGCTAAAGATAAGTTGTCAAGTAATGAGGTATCTACAATGGACCTACAATCAGTTCTGTTATGTCCTAAATCAACCGTGTCATCGCTGTATTATAAAACAAAATTGGCAGTTCATAATTTTACTGTTTATGATATCAAGCGACTTCAGGGATATTGTTATCTATGGAATGAATCAGAGGGTACTTTAGGCTCTAACGAATTTTCGTCAATCATAGTTAGTTTTATCTCCAATTTTATTGATACTCACCCGTCTGAAAATAACGTGGAATACATACTGTACAGCGATGGTTGCAATTATCAGAACCGCAACGCCGTGTTGTCCAACGCATTGTTTAATTTAGCAATTCAAAAAAATGTTACTATTGTTCAAAAATACTTATTCAAAGGTCATACACAAATGGAAGCTGATAGCATGCATTCAACAATTGAACGCAAAATAAGAAAGAAAAACATCAATGTACCTGCAGATTATGTAAATATTTGTAAAATTGCCTGTGAGAAAACTCCTTATTTTGTGCAATACCTAGATCATACATTTTTCAAAAACATTAGTCAGTCTCTAAAGTTTTTTTCCTCAATTAGACCAGGAAAGAACACAGGAGATCACGTGGTGACCGACATAAAGGCTATTAAATACACAAAAGAGGGAGTATTTTATAAGTTACGACATTCCAGTTTAGAATGGATTGAGTTACCTGTACGAATTAACCCGAAAGCTAAAATTATTCCGTTTGGTTCCATGGAGTTATTGCATAAAGATAGAATTAAAATAAAAAAAGAAAAATTTCAACATTTACAGCAACTGAAGACAAGTTTGGAACCAGATTATCATAGTTTTTATGACAACTTGCCTCACTTGTAAAATATGAATTTCATTGTATATTACAAAATAAGATTTTGTCAAGTTCTGTATTTTTGATAAACCGTGTTTTTTATAAAGATCAGTCTTAATAATATTGCTGTTTGATTAGTATTGACTGTTGCAAGTTTTCTGTTCTTACATTTATATAAGAACGCATAATACTTATCTCCAAAAATGTTTATTCACTTTGTTTGGAAAATGGCACAACTCCATTTTTTTGTATCTAGGATTATATTTTTTCTTTTATAACATGTAAAATGTGTGTAAAAATAAATGTTTCCCTAAATAAAACATGTTTTGTTTTTATACTGAGATGCATTTTCTTTTGTAATAGTTTTATTGACCCCCTGAAAAATGTAGTCACCTGGAGATACGCACTTTGCTAATTACACCGACGATATGTAGAATCTAATATAAGTAATATAAAAGTGACTTTTTTAATAACCTACTAGTAGCAGCGAGAGCATCAATAACCATTTGATTATCCACACGATTTACACAATAATTTATCTAAGGGAATTAAACGATAAAAACCTAGGATTTCGATGCATAGGCATCCTCAAAAAAAACTACCCAGAGTAGCCAAAAGCGCATTGTCATTAAGCCACTTCAATTAATAGAATTCCCAATTATTCAGACAATTAAAAATAAATGCGTACGCCGCTCAATCCCATCAACCAATTCCAAAACAGAATGCTAGGGAGCCGGAAACAGGGCCTTTTACCATCGTCTTTATCTTCACGCGCTAAATTCAATTTGTTGAAAATCGATTTATTTAAATTTCTCGATCGAGAGAACGTCGAAGCTAGGTCAGCCGGAATATCTACTAGGGTTATAGTGCGTAATTAACCTACGATTTTTAATTATTATGATTTTGTTCTTTTTTTGCTTTGTTTTCAAACAAAAATTAACTTTTAATCTTTTTCTCCTTAATTAAGGTAACATTTAGTCATTAAAATTTCCTTTTAAACAAACTTTGAATTTTTTGGGCAATTTGTCGAGCCTGAGATGCTTGATTTTTTTTAATCAAATTCTAAAATTCAGATAGATCCGTTGATCCAGAATAAATTTTGTTTTCGAATTTCTTTGAACTTTTAATTGACTGACGCAGTAACGTTGTAGGTCGAACTAGTTTTATTATTATTCTCAGTTTTCACGATTTCTGGCTTACGTCCGATAACTGTAGATCAGATAACTACCAGTGTTGCTACAGCCTAGTAGATTTTGCGTTATTTTTAATTGCTTTTTTTATTGTGGCCTTTGATATTTTCTTTACTCGAACAGATTGTTTATTATCTGTATCCTACCGGTAACTTGACCGTGGAGTAAATTATCATAAGTTAAGGTCAGAGTCTGTAATTAATTGGTGGCTATAATAACATAACGCTAGATCTAAATTGTTTTTTCTATATATCGTTTTTGCGGCAGTTATCAACGAAGCTTAGTTGAACTGAATAACCATAGTTAGTTAGTTATAGGGCATATGTGACGGATCATGATTTGAGACCCGTGAATTAATCTTTAATTAGGTGATTACTCGATCTAATTGAACTTACCTATAACGAGAAGTTATTTGCAGTATCGCTGACTTTCAATATATTTTACTGACGTTCTTTTTATTAATGCTTTATGATATGATTATGATATGTTAGTGCGTTTAAAATAGAAATATTCGGTAATTACCTAGAATCGTTTCTTTCGGATCCACTATCCATCAATTAACTTAAACTTACAGAGACACAGATACAGTAATCAGTAATGACACTCACGCGTATAGCGGAATCGCTGCGTTGCCAGTTGCAATTGTTTTGTTATTTGTAACGTTTAATGCCAGGTTTCTAACCTACCTATATTATATACTTTTTTATTTAAAATTAGATTTATGTGGGATAGATTAAGATTGACATTTCCTCCAAGTGAGAGAGTAATAATTATAGATCGAGAGCCAAGGGTCAAGAGGCCTCAACAAGTTTTATTAACACGCGGTATTTAATTTTTAGGCCTTTGGCCCATCTGTAGTTTGTAGCAGTAGGGGCCCCATGATATCCCACAGTAAGAGGCCCCTCGGGAAATTTCCCGTTCTCCCGGCCCCCCTATCCGCCGCTGCGACTTGATAGAAAATACTCTACATTTTGTTCTACTTGTAAAAAAAACATTTTGTAAACATTTGATTATAAAAAATTATTGCATTTGTTGCAATGAAAGCTCGTAAAAATTTTAAATTATTTATTACTTTTTTTGTGTTACGTCTCTGGCAGAATATTTATTACTGATAAGAAGTCTTTTTTCTAGGAATGTTTAATTTAGGTTTACTTTTCGTTACTTTTGGGTCATCATCCATAATAATTATTTGCCAACTATGTGTTTATTTACATAACGATTAAACTTTGCATTTAGCAAATCTTTGTTTTTGATCGTATATTCTTGAAAAAATAAATAATATTTTTCAAATCAATTGTATTTTTTTCATTGTTAGATAATATTGTAGCATTTAATTTTTCATTAAGGTATTATAAGTAAATGCTACCTGTTTTTTTTTAGAATTCAAGCAATATAGAATTACGATTGTTTTCATATATTATGCTTTGAATGTATTTAAGTACCTCTCTGGAAAATAACACTTAACCCTTATTTGTTACATGCCTACTTTTATTTGTACTTATTTAGAACATAAGTTATTTCATAACTTAAGCAAACATTAAGTTATTAAGCCACGAAGTATCAGACAGTCTTTAACTTTCTTTTACGAGATGTTGATAAGAACCTTTCTTTATGGTTGGATTTCTTATAGTAATAAAACATACTTTTCATATATTAATTCAAGCCACTGATTCACTACATACCATCTTATTATTTTAATATTGCCTTAATTTATCAATAAGATTGTTTTCTTTTAAATTAATTCTCATCTTTAGTCATTATGTTTCATGCAAGTTAATATTTAAATATGACGTCATTCCTGATTGTGGTTTCGAGCAATCGAACCCGAGTGACTAATGTTCATTCTGTATTGCACTGTGCATGAGAAAGCAGCTTTTGCCGCTCGGTGTCATTGAGCTGACAATTGACATCGAAAACGAGGTCAAGCGGTCAAGTTCAAGTAGCCTTTGTCTTCATGGTCGAAGAGTCTGGTTGATCTGATTTTATAGTTTTGAATCGAACCATCATGAGTCCAATAGGCCAAAAGATTTTCAAAATCTTGTGCCATTAGGCCTGAGAAGGGCTTGGCTTATTATATTTTTATCTAATCCTTGAAGATGCCTTTTAATTTTTATGGTTAATCCATCACCACCTAGTAAGGTAGGTAATCGTTGGCTTGTGCTTTATAAAAAACAGAACATTTCAACAATCTTAAGTAAAGTGGCTAAAGACTTCATGTTTGTTTCAGGTTTTATTATGGGATGTTAATATTAGAGAATATTAGATAATTTTGATTTGGGAATTGCATACAAATGCTATGATTTTCAATTGGGATTTACAGTCTATAGGTAAATCTTAAACTTCCATGCTTCATGGACAGGGTAGAATAGAAGATTCAGTTTGGTCCGGAATTTCACATGTTTAGAGAAGTGAACAATATACCACAGAAACCTCAGAGCGGGAAGCACTTATCTAGCTGACAGGAGTAACTCAAGGCCAGTTCTTTCCTTTTATTATATAAAAGATCAGTGTCTACCTAGAGTAAAATTTTGTACTTTATTACTAGCTTATTCATATTCTTTTTACCTTTAACTGTTCGGCTCACTTGGTAGATATACACATTTAATGCCTTTTACAGATATACATATTTAGTAACCCTGGAAACAAAGATTCATGAGTCTTTTCCCTCTAGGTATATAATTTACTTTAAATAAAACACCCAAGGGGTAAGCGTTACCAAGATAAGCTCCTTCATAACATTATTTTGTTTAAACTGTAGAAATGAATCATATCTTCATATTTTAATTATGTGTTATTCCCAACGTAGGGGGTATATATTCTTATAAATAAAGAATACTTGTTTTGTTTATGTTTGAAGTGTTTACTGCTTGACTGTTTTCCCCCATTTCGTTCTTGAAAATACAATTAACATCTATTAAAGACAATCTAGGTTTTGTGATTTACTAGACTAGGAACTTGCAGTATCTCTTCCAAATTACGTGGCGCCCAATTTAGGTACACAAAGGCCATATGCCAAGAACCCCGGCCTCCGCATTAAGAGCTAACCGTTCGCATTCTTAAGTGGCAAAATAATGCCACAGAATTAAAAATGGCGTCCAATAACGTGGGACATTTGTGTACTTAAAGAAATAAACTTTCTCTTTATTTAGTATATTTTCAGGAATGATTTTTGGGGTACAGTTTGATAGCGTGGTGCTTTTGACATATTCAAGGCAGTAGATATTTAGCTGGCCGAGAGAATTTTAAGTATATTCTCACATTTTTTTAAAGTACTTGTTAGTAATATTGTTCGAACTCCCTGATTATAGAGCAGACTAGTAGTATTTAGCAACCTATTCATTGAATATTTTCCCATAGTTTTACCTTCACTAGGTGGCTTATAGTTTATTAGCATTTACAGTGTTATTGTAGATTTTTGATTTGTTGGTACAAAACTGTAAAATGCTTACTGAATACATTCGACAGTTTTTGATAAGATATGTTGGTGTCTAGCGTGTTTTAGTATTTTTCAGCGTTGTATTATATAGCGTGTTTTGATCTTTTTCTGCGTTGTATGATATAGCGTGTTTTGATTTGTCTAGCGTGTATTGAATTATTTACAAACCTAATTAATCATTACATTGACCTAAACAGTTTGGTTTATTGAAAAGTACTAGATTTAATTGTTATCTTGCATTCTCGTCTGATTTGAGAATCTGATTTATAGAATCAGGAAGACATTCTTGTATGAAATGTTAAAATTTTTAAAACTGACTAATATATTTGATGTAATATAAACTAAGTAACTGATATCTGACCTCCATATGCTTAGTGTTGTATATTGAATTTATTATAATTCATAGTTAAGTAGGTACAGACTGATACAGGTTTACCTTATAGAGTGAACGAGCTTAACCGAGGAAAATTTTCCAAATTTATTGCTCATATAGGTTATATAGGCTGATTCAGGTATATGCTTTTGTACCTAATATCTACTTAATATGGTGTGTTGGAACTTTGTATTTTTCATAGTCAATTCTTACATATAGGGTGATCAAAAAGAAATATTTCCCAATTTCTCGCTGACTCAACCAATTATAAAGTGCTCTTGTATATTTCTTATGGTTAAATACAGATTTATTTTTTTATGAGGCATATAGATATATACAGGGTGACGTTAATTTAAGATACCACAAATTGTGATCACAAAACTTTTTTAAGGTTTATTTATTTTTTTATTAACAGCTGATCAGATTTGATAATTTTTCTTTACTTATATTAAAGATAATATTTAAAGTATTTAATATTTTTACTTCTCAGTTTTGATTTATTATAGAGGCTTACAATGTCTGGAATTTTCGATTTTCAGCCTAATCATTTACTAGACTACGAGTTAGATTATGAATTAAAAATACGTCTTGTTACTACTACTCGAGTTGTAGCAGACAAACGAAAGATTTTAGCTAGACTTTTAAAAAAGGAGGAAACAAAACCTGGTTCTGAGATAAATTTAATTATTATTACATTAGATGCAGATGAAGAGCAGGTCGGTATTAACCGTAGCATTGCTTCAATTACTAAAGTTATCGAAGATTTTGAGGGCGCTCAATCAGATTCAGCTTTTAAAAGAATAAAATCGCGTTTAAATCATGTTATGGGTAGGGCAAAGCGAATTCCTTTACCTGAGGATCCAATTGAAAAGGATAATCTTTTTAGATACATACAAGAAGTAACCGCTACTTGTTATAAACTAGAAGCTGACTTGATTGATAAACTTCTTCCTGGTCAAAATCCAGATCCAGTAACGCCAACAGTACCAGTTATTAATGTAGCTGCCCCGGTTGTACACTGTGCGACAAGAAATATTCCTATCAGTGAATGGCAGGTAACCTTTGATGGTGAATCAAATAAATTATACTCCTTTTTAGAAAGATTAAGTGAACTTGCACAGGCTAGGAATGTATCTAGTGATGACTTGTTTAATTCTGCAGCCGAATTTTTTATTGGTGACGCATTCGTGTGGTACCGAAGTATAAAGTCTTCTGTAAATGATTGGGATTCTCTTACTATTCGATTAAAGAAAGATTTTTTGCATGATGATATAGAGGATGATTTGTGGGATCAAATTAAGAAAAGAAAACAGAAAAGAGGGGAGTCTACTGTTGTTTTTATTGCCCATTTACAAGCACTTTTTAGTCGTTTATCAAGAGTTCCTCCAGAAGTCTCAAGAGTTAAGCATATTCGCCAAAACCTTTTGTCAGGATTCATAAGTAGGCTAGCACTTGTAGATATAAAGACAGTTGCCGAGCTCTCTGAACTTTGTCGTAAGTTAGAAGAGGCTGACTATATTAAAGATAAAACTGCTCCTAAAGCACAAATTTCTGAAATTACACCTTCTAAACCTGATCTCCATAATTTTCATCAAAATAATAACAGAAAAAACTTTTTTAGAAAGCCTCGAGTTCCAATTCCTTCAGACATTTCTTCTGAACAGTCCGGTTCAAAGGATAGCAATAATATTAAGAAAAATTCTAAAGCAAAACCATTGGTATGTTGGAATTGTAAAGTACCAAACCATAGTTATGTAGATTGTAGAGCTGCAAGAAAAATATTTTGTTATAGGTGTGGTGAACCTAACGTTAAATCTAACTCTTGCACTAAATGTTCAAAAAACTAGTAAGGGGGGTGACATCATTCAGAGGTATGGTCACGGTTCCCAAGTCGAAGACCTCTTTAAAGTTACAAAAATTTTCTCGTAGTCCACATCTTTCCATTATTAAAACTGATATAGTTCAATCGAAACATAAGCAACCTAAATATTTTAATAAAAAAGATTGGGATAATTGGTTAAAAAGGGTCGCTGAGTTTTTAAAAATTGGAAATGTTTCTAATAGTAATCATGTCTTACCATTGTTTGTAAATAAGTCACTGGATAACCGACCATATATATCTGTCAAATTGTTCGATGTTCAGATTACAGTATTATTAGATTCAGGTGCTACACCTTCAGTAGTTGGATCAAAAGGATTAGAAATTTTAAGTCGGTTAAATTTGAAAATTAACCCTACTTATATTAAGAATGTTCGTACCGCTGAAGGTAAACAGCAGGTAGTTAAAGGCCTTGTTGATTTACCCATAGTTATTAATAATCAATGTCAAGTTATTAATGCATTAGTTGTACCGTCTCTACCACAAGCTTTTATTTTCGGGTGTGATTTTGCCAAAAAATTTAATATTTTAGTGAACTTTAAAGATAATTCATGGCACATACAGAATCAATCTGATAATTTTGAAATTAGTATAGTTAATGGATTTGCCAACATACCTTTTGTTGAATCCTATCCTTATTTATATTCTATAGAAGATCTTTCTCAAGAACAACGGTCTATAGCAGAAAAGGTTATTTCAAGTTTTAAAGATATAGATAGTCAAGGTAGATTAGGGCGCACCAATAGGATAGTTCTTTCAATTGATACAGGTGATGCTGCTCCTGTGAAAAAAAGACCTTTTGTAATGTCGCCGTACATGTCAAAAATTTTGAATGAGGAGATAGATGAAATGCTTAAGTTAGGAGTTATTGAACCTTCTCAGAGCCCTTGGTGTTCTCCTGTCCTCCTTGTTAAAAAGAGCAGCGGAGAATTTCGTTTGTGTTACGATGGACGTCCACTTAATGAAGTTACGAAACCTGATTCATACCCTTTACCTAATATAGAACGTATCTTAACTTCACTTCGTAATGCTAAATATATTTCTACTATTGATCTTCGGAAAGCTTTTTGGCAGATCCCTTTGGATGAGTCTTCAAAGGAAAAAACAGCTTTTGCAGTAGTAGGTAGAGGACTTTTTCATTTTGTAACAATGCCATTTGGACTTAGAAATGCAGCGCAAACGCAACAACGTTTAGTTGATGCCATATTCGGTCCTCGTTATGAACCGAATATATTCACTTATTTGGATGATATTTTGGTAGTTTCTGCAGATTTTGAGACACATATGAAGCTATTATCAGACGTAAAGACAAAACTTCAGGATGCAGGACTAACTATTAATATTGAAAAGTGTGAATTCTTTAAAACCTCCCTAAAATTTCTTGGTTACATTATAGGTTCCAATTCTTTGCGTACAGATCCAGAGAAAGTATCTGCTATGGTAAATTATCCACGTCCAAAAAATACTACAGAGGTGAAACGTTTCGTTGGACTTTGCTCTTGGTATCGACGTTTCATTAAAGATTTTTCAACTTTATTGTCACCTATTAATGACCTTCTCAAAGGACGAAAAAAGGGCCAACCTATCAAGTGGAATGATGCTGCAGAGGAATCTTTTATAAATATAAAACAGCTTTTAGTTTCAGCTCCTATACTTTCCCAACCTGATTTTTCTCAACGTTTTTATATACAGAGTGATGCTTCGAATACAGGCCTAGGAGGCGTTCTTACGCAAATTATTAACGGCGAGGAGAAAGTAATTGCTTACGCCAGTAGATCTCTATCTAGGACGGAAAGAAATTATTCAGTTATTGAAAAGGAGTGTCTTGGTGTATTGTTTAATATTGAAAAATTTAGAGCTTTTATAGAAGGTGTCCCCTTTACAGTAATAACTGATAGTTATAGTTTATTGTGGCTAAATTCTCTTAAGAATCCCAGTGGGAAATTGTCTAGATGGTCGATTCGTTTGAGGCAACATACTTTTGACTTAATACACCGCAAGGGTGCGCAGAACATTGTTCCAGACGCTTTATCACGGGTTCCACCTGGTAGTGAAGTGGATGAATCTTCAGTGCATGATGATGAAATGGTCATATGTGAGCTTGATGTTGATCGTATCGATATATGGTATGATAATTTAAGGCAAAAAATTTTAGATTCTCCAGATGCATATCCTCAATGGAAAGTTGAGAATGACTTTGTTCTTAAGTTCATTCCCAATTCATTGCCTATGAAAGTGAACTTACCTGAGTGGAAATATTTAGTGCCAAAACCTCAAAGGAGGGAAATAATAGATTCATGCCATAGTCCACCTAACTGTGCACATTTTGGGTTTTTTAAGACTCTTAATCGCTTGCAAGAAAGGTATTACTGGCCAAAAATGCGCCAAGATGTGTTAAGATTTGTAAAAAGTTGTTTAGTTTGTGGTGCGCAAAAGGCAGCTAATACTGCTCCTATGGGCTTAATGGGTAAAGAAAAATCAGTTGATCTTCCTTTTCAAGTCATAGCCATTGATTTAATGGGACCTTTTCCACGCTCCAAGAAGGGTAATAAGTGGCTTCTAGTAATCTCTTGTTGGTTTTCGAAATATACTCTTCTCTTTCCTTTGCGTAGTTCTAAGAGTCAATATGTTGAACAGATTTTAGAAGATAGAGTTTTTCAAGTTCATGGTGCTCCAGCTCTTCTTATCTGTGATAATGGATCACAGTTTACTTCCAAAACCTTTAAAACTCTCTGTCAAAATTATAGTGTCAATATTAGGTTTAATCCGTTATACTCTGCTCAATGCAATTTCGTTGAAAGAAATAATCGAACAATAGGAACAGCTGTTCGAAGTTATATTGATACTCATGATAATTGGGACAAGTTTATATCCAAAATCCAACAGGCAATCAATACATCTAAACATGAGGTTACCGGTTTTACTCCAGCGTTTTTAGTTTTTGGCCGTCATGTTCCACTTTCTGGAAACTGCTATAAAGATCTAAATTTCGACTTTAAGTCTGATCATGAAATTACCCCAGGGGATAGAAATAGTTATGCAGAAAATCTTGAGAATCTGAAAGATATATTCGTTGATGTCAAAAAACGGCTTCATTCAGCGTATGAGCGCAATTCTAGAGCTTACAACCTTAGGAAAAGGGATGTATCTTTTAAAGTAGGAGATCATGTTTGGCGAAAAAATAAAGTTCTGTCCAATGCTGCTGATAAGTTTACAGCAAAACTGGTTCCGAAATATATTCATTGTGTGGTACGTAAAAAGTGTTCTAATGTTGTTTACGACTTGGAAAATTTGGATGGTACTAAATCGGGAAAATGGCATATCAAAGATCTAAAACCACTTAATCACCCAGATCCTGAAGAATCTGAGTCTCTGTCCAGTGATGAATAGATCTAAACGCCTTTCCGAATAGTTATATTTTTCTTAGTGGTTCAAATTTCAGATGGGTGCACAAATTTGATTGATCTTACCATTTTATTTTTTTCTTTATTGGATAATCATGTAGTATGAATCTATTGCAGTTTTTTTATATTTTTGAGTATTTCATTAGACGACCGGTCAGTCTAATTAAGGGTCCTTACTTTATCCTTGATACATCATTTTTTGTAGTTTCATATAGCTAAGTTTGGATTTAGTTTTACTATTAGGATTCAGAAAATTTTCTGGAAACATTCCTTAGTGGATTTTAGTCGATTTTTGTTTGATATAGAGTACTTGATCTGTGCTGATCAAGCTTTTTTTTGTTTTTGCTTTGGCAACATTTATTGAGTGTAGATAATAGTTAAGATTCCTGAAGTATTAAGCTTCAGAGGTTATGATAAACCTGCTTTATTATACAGGATTTTGCTAGGTTAAGTAGCAATGTCTTGGACTTGTTAGTAATTGGTTGTCATCAAAATTGACTTTAATCTGTGTTGGATATGGCCCTAGTTTATATATCAATTTGATGAAATCTGTGGTTCCATAGTATACTGTTGGGTTGAAGCAATTTGGTTTTTCTGTGTTGGATCTGAATTAATTTCTCCTCACATGGACTACTCTGTAGCTCTCCCTTTTTCTTTCCGCAAAGGCAATGCGCCGGATAATATTTTCTAGGCAAGGAAAAAGCTAGTTAGAGTAACAGTAACTTGCAGATTTTGAAAGGTCAAATGATGACTAACAGTTTTTAGTGCTAGGCTTTACCATTTTGGTAACTAACGTCAGCATGGCGGTGCTGAACACCTAGTGTGTATATCCGTTGTGGATTAATTT